>CAUYQV010176641.1:0-18677 GCA_963574575.1 Galagoides demidoff | reverse complement strand
AAGCCCAAGAGTTTGAGGTTGCTGGGAGCTGTGACACCTTGGCACTCTACCAAGGGAGATATAGTGAGACTGTCTCAAAAAAAAAAAATCCAATGTACTCAATTCTGATATGAGGACAATTGATGCTAGTACATAGTGGGGTTAGGGGATTGGGAGAGTGGAGAGAGAGAAGGAGGGAGAGGGTTGTGGGTCACAGTGTGTGACACATCTCTGGGGGGCAGGACATCATTATAAGAGGGACCTTACCTAACAAATGCAAGCAGTGTAACCTGGTTCTTTGTACCCTCAATGAATCCCCAACAACAACAACAAAAAAATGCACTATTATAATAAGAAAAGAAATAAGTTCACCTGGAAGCAGGGAGTGTGTAGACTGAGCTAGAAAAGAAGTGGCTGGGCATAGGGGCTCACGCCTGTGCTCCTAATGCTTTGGGAGGCTGAGACAGGAGCATTGCTGGAGGCTAGGAGTTTGAGAGCAGCCTGAGCAACCATGATAAGACCCCATCTCTACCAAAGATAGAAAATTTAGCCAGGCATGGGTGGCTCGTGCCTTGCCAGCTATTCAGAAGGCTGAGGCAGGAGAATCGCTTGTGCCGGGAGTTTGAAGTTTCAGGGAGCTATGATGCCACCACTACACTCCAGCCCAAGCAACAGGGCTAGAGTCTGGGGAACCACATAGGAGGCTATTGGAGTGATACAGGCAAAAGGAAATAAGAGCCTAGACTAAGACTGTGGGAGTAGAAAAAGAGAGGCATAGACAGCAGAAAGAAACTTCCTATGAAGAATAAAGTCATGCTTAATTAGCTGTAAATCACAGACAGGCTATGTTAAGAATTTCCTCAAAATAAGCCAAGGAGATCAGAACTTAGTGATGATGGTCAAAGAGAGAAAGAAATTAAGATAAGTCAGTTTGGACAAAAGGAAGTACTAACTTCATCTAGGGGGCATGGTGAATCTACAGTACTAGTGAGACACGCAAATGTTCATAATGCATCTGGACAGACACACTGGGGAGCAGTCAGCACTGAGGAGTTAAGTGAAACCATGGGACTGAATGAGCTTCACAAAGGAGTATAGAAAGGAAGGAGTGTCCGGTGCGGTGGCTCACTCCTATAATCCTAGCAGTCTGGGAGACCAAGGCAGGAGTTTGAGGCTAGCCTGAGCAAGACCCTATCTCTACTAAAAATAGAAAAGCTAGCCAGGTATAGTGGCACATGCCTGTAGTCCCAGCTGAGGCAAGAGGATTGCTCAAAGCCCAAGAGTTTGACGTTGCTGTGAGCTGTGATGTCATGACACTCTCCCCAGGGTGGCAGACTGAGACTTTGTCTCAAAAAAAAAAAAGGAAGGATTGAAATGCTAATAGAAACTATAATTACCTGACAGGAAGAGGAAAGAAAACAAGAGAAGGCACAGAGTGGTACAAGGAGAATGATGCAAATGATCTTGAGGGAACTGCACAAAACAGATGCTGAACGGTGTTAAATAAAGAAGCCAGGGAGGGTGAGGACTAGGAAAAGGCCATTAGGTTTGGCAAGCAATCACCATCAGCCTTTGAGAGGCAGTATTCAATTTGTTGTGCTGGTAGAAAGTACAATACAGGTGGTGAAGACAACCAATAGAAAAAGATTGTAGTGGGCCGGGTGACCATTCAGGACTCCATCTGTTGTGAAAGAAGCTGTTGTAATATAAGACTCCCAGAAAACAATAACCTCAGTCAAAGTGCTAGGTAATGAAGAAAACAGAATCTGCAGTCACTATGCTCCATATATCCAAATGCACTCTACACAAATACAAAAGCCAGTAACCCACTGGGCAATGTGGAGGGGGGACCCAAACCTAACAGTACGCGGGACACATACTGCATCTACATATAGTAATATGGATAGTTCCCAGAAACAATATTAAGGGGAGGAAATAACCCACTAAAGAAAACAGACATTAAAAAGTACATCCTACATATATGTATGTAATGTATGTAAATCGACATATAATTAAAAAAGAGGCCAGCCTGATACAGTGGCTCACACCTGTCATCCTAGCATGTTGGGAGGCCAAGGCAGGAGGCTCATTTGAACCCAGGAGTTTGAGGTTGCAGTGAACTACAATACCACTGCACTGTATCCTGGGTGACAGGGCAAGACTCTGGCTTAAAAAAAAACAAAAGGGCAGCGCCTGTGGCTCAGTGGGTAGGGCACCAGCCCCATATACCAAGGGTGGCAGGTTCAAACCCGACCCCAGCCAAACTGCAACAAAAAATAGCCAGGCATTGTGGTGGACACCTGTAGTCCCAGCTACTTGGGAGGCTGAGGCAAGAGAATCACCTAAGCCCAGGAGTTGGAGGTTGCTGTGAGCTGTGACTCACAGCACTCTACCAAGGGCAATAAAGTGAGACTCTGTCTCTTAAAAAAAAACAACAACAACAAAACAAAACAAAAATAGGCCAAATTAATCTACACCATTAAAAGTCAGGATAGTGTTACCTTTGTGGAAGATGAGGGAAAGAGGCCCAACAGTGCCTTTAGGGCCACTGATCGTGTTTATTGATGTGAGTCCTAGTTTCAAAGGTGTGTTCACTTTGTGATGACTCATCAAGGTGTACACACAAAAGGCATGCACCTTTCTATATGCGTGTTTCAATAAAAAGTTAAGAAAACAAACAAGAAAAAGCTGCTTAGGCCAGAATGGTGAGAAGCTCTCAGGTCTCCAGTTGTAAATAGAACTTCTGGTGGCTGAGAGATGAGAGTAAGCCTGCATGTCCCCTCTTCACTGAGGAATTGAGGCCAGCAGTACATAAGAGGTAATGCATATTTTGTGTTTGATATAGGTAAAAGGAGCCACTGCCAAGATGCCTGTTTTCTCTGTTTACATTTGTCTCAAGGCCTTGATTCCTAACAAATTTCCATTGCTAATTTTCATACCTTTGCTGAATGAGAGTTACTGCATTTGGCCATGTATAAAGCACATGTTTTTGCTCAAACTTTTGAGGAAAAGTGAGGATGCACATTATCCATGGCCAATACTAATTCTGTATGTACATAAATGTTTTTAATTATTTTATTTATGTTTATGCATTAAAAGTGTAACTCTTTCTTGTCTCATAATGTTAAAAATAAATGCTAAAATTCCTTTAGAATACAAAAAACCCTAAATATAAACACATAAAAATTTGAATTAAAAAATTAAACAGGCTGGCTGGGTGCCTGTGGCTCAGCGGCTAGGGCACCAGCCACATACACCAGAGCTGGAGGGTTCAAACCCATTCCGGGCCTGCCAAACATCAATGACAACTACAACAAAAAAATAGCCGACTGTTGTGGCAGGCACCTGTAGTCCCAGCTACTTGGGAGGCTGAGGCAAGAGAATAGCTTAAGCCCAAGAGTTTGAGGTTGCTGTGAGCTGTGATGCCACAGTACTCTACCGAGGGTGACATAGTGAGATTCTGTCTCAAAAAAAAAAAAAATTAAACAGGCCAAGCACAGGGGTGCAAACATGTAATCCCAGCACTCTGGGTAGTCAAGGGAAGTGGATTTCTAGCTCAGAAGTTTGAGACCAGCCTGAGCAAAAGGAGATCCCATCTCTACTAAACAGAGATAATCTAACCTGGGATTGTGGTGGCACCTATAGTCCCAGCTACTAGGAAGCTAAGGCAGGAAGATCCCTTGAGCCCAAGAGTTAGAGGTTGCTGTGAGCTATGATGCCATGGCACTCTACCCAGGGTGACAGAGTGAGACTCTGCCTCCATAAACAAGCAAGCAAGCAAATGAATTAATTAATTAATTAAAAAATTAAACAAAATAATCTTTGCCTGAAAGTTTGGGCCAAAAGCATGGGTATACATTATACACTGTACATGGCAAAAAAAAAAAAAAAAGTAAAATCTGAGAAAATACTGGAAGTTTTCCAATCTAGTGACCTAACCAAGTAGTGTAACTGAGTTAAAACCAGAACTTGACATAAGGCAGGCAAAAATGCCATTTTACTTATATTCAGTATAAGTACTCCGAGCTCCCTGACTTCATTATTTCTCTAACTGAAGCATTTTATAAAACGTTCCATTTTTTCACCTGTTTCAGGCATTAATCTAGACAAAAGTTCCCATCATCTTTGCATCCAAAAAAACCCCAATGAGTAATTCTGACAAGTATACATCTTGTCCTTCACATATAATTGTTCATATAACCACACATTTAAAACTTAATTTAAAACTAATTTAAAACTTATTCAAGTCAGTTAATTTTTATGCTTGGAAGCTGTTCAAAGGTGATTATAATATAACCCTTTCTGTGCTTTGGAACATATCCCTATTTAAAATCATCCACGAGGGACAGCATTTTAGCTAAGTACATAGGGTCCCTCCAGTTCTCCAGGCTTTGCAATCTTTTATCCCCAAAGCATATAAATGAACATGATTACTTTGTTCCCTAGTCCTTCCACTAACTGTTAATTGATGCTTATTACATTATGGCTATCTCCAAGACTCTCTTTTAGAGAGTCTGAAATATACTAAGTGATCCCCAGTTACCTGTGAAAAGAAAAAAAATCAACACCATGATCATCGTGTACCCAAAGTACAAAATGGTGCTCGCAATGCCTGTGATTTGAAGTTTGGTAAAGAAGTAATGGATGGAATATATAAAAAGATAAACAGTTGTAAAGCTGCTGGTAAAAAAGGCTCTCCACCACCAATGATAATCCTGCAAAAAGAAGTAGAAAAAATAACTTTTCAGATGAAATTCCAACTATAAATGGATCAGCAATTATTGTAATAACAAAGAACACAGTATAAACTCCATATGATTATGGATTTAAAAAAGTAAAAGGGAAGTTTTATCAGAAGTTGAATAAAATATATAATATATGTCCTGCTTGGGGTATCCTAACAATCGTAAACTCCTTGTTTCCAGGGATACCACATGTGCCTTCTGGGACTGGACTTCTAATGTGTACACCCTATTGTTATGTTACCTCAGCCCCAGAAGGCATTCAGTTCAGCTTCGATATACTGGCCAGACTTGTGCTGTACCCACTGATGCCCCAGACTAGGTATTTAAAAAAAAAAAGAGTAACATAGAAATTTAGGATAGACTTTGAGGTTAATAAGATTTGCTTTAACTGGCTAAATTTAGGATGCACGGATGCATGACTGAGGTCAGTACTGCAGGTTGGTCTCACCCTGCACCATGGACTCCTACTGATTATAATTTTACTCTAAAGAGTCTGGGGCCACGGGGCAAGGGCATAGATAGCGCAGAAAAGAATTAACATAGCAGGTTTCAGGCTCCTATCTTTAGAAGAGGCTGCTTGCAAAGCTGGCCCTTGGCTTGCATCTGGGAATTTGCCATTTAATCATTCCCTGGCTGATAAGGCTGGTTTGCTATATCTAGATTGTACAAACAACGTGATTTATGAATACTTGCTTTCCATTGGGGAGTCTAGACTTTTTGCAGTTGCTAGGTAGAGGGTGCCTATGTGACTAGCTTCCAATAAAAACCTTGGATGCTGAGTCTCTAATGGGCTTCCCTGGGCAGAACCATTGTACATTTATTACTGCATTTTTCACTGTTAGAGAGAGGAGCACCGTTCAGTGTGTTCCCCAATGGGAGGGAGACAACATAGGAAGGCTGTGCCTGGACTACTCCAGCCTCCACCTGTGTCTTTCCCCCTTGTTGATCCTGTATCCTTCCTCTGCAATAAACCCCAGCCATGTGTCTATTTATATGCTTAGTCCCGTGAGTTCTACTAAGTCATCAAACACGTGGGTGGCCTAGGGGATGCCTAAAACATTTTCTAAGAAATAAAAACATATTCGGAGTATAATGTACATCATTTAGGTGATAGGTACACTAAAAGCCCAGACATTGCTCCATACAATATATACAAGTAATAACAGCATTCAACTTGTACTCCCTGAAATTATTAAAATAAAAAATACAATAATTAAAGAGTTTTAAAATGCCCATTATATGCTATACCACTAATGATGGTTGCAGATTCATTAATGAGCAACTAAGAATAATATATAAATGATTACATTTTTGAGCCCTGTATCTATATAGCATAAGAATAAAATGCTCCAAGACAGTATGTCTCTAAGAATCATTCCCTCAGCCCTCTATTGTCACCTTTAGAGAGTCATATTTAACTACCAAAATAAGATGATCTGGGGATTTAAGAGAGCAATGTACACTACCCCCTCAGTTATCCAGAATGACATGGTAAGCAAAAGGCAATGAAATGAAAGGAAGCAGTATCTCAAACTCAGAAAACACAATCCGAGCCTAAACTGCAAAGAAAACTTTGTTGAAAAGAAAACATTAATCAACCAGATCTTATATACATCTAAATATCAAATCAGTCCCCTATATTTTTCATGTTAACTGGATATTATGGAGCAATTATAGTAACCAGCCCCAAAGAAATTGCTTTCTGTTTAAATTTCCTGTCAAGTTTCACTTGCTAACTGCATCAATGTCAAAATATGTCATTAGGAAAACACAATGTACAGCGGATCCCAAGTAGTAGAAACGATGCAGTTAACATTTCTTTCAATTCCTTTCTAAAAACAGACTTCTCGTTCCAATAATACAAGTTTAGAAAGCTTAAGATACATTTACTTTATATGTCTTTACCTCAGCGCACAGATGAAAATAGCACAGCAAAATTGTAGCTTCTGAACAAGTAATCAGGAGAATGATAAAGACTAAGAAAAGAAAGCCAAACATGTAAAAAAATTGATGAGACCTGGAAATGAAAAGAAGAGGTTTCAAATACACGTGAACTTCACAGTATACGCTGAAAGATCGATGAAATGTATACAATAGACTGTCACACACATCTCCAAAATTTTTTTTTCCTTAACTTTTAACTCTTTATTCCAAACGTTCATTGATCCATCTTGTATCAACTTTATATTCCCTTAGCTATGCAGTTTCAGGGCATGACCATACCTTCTGCAGTCAAAACCAGGCTGGCTACTTGCCCATGGGGCTCACTTGGGAACTATCAATACCCTTAATTTTCTCTATACAAATATTAAAATATGACTTCTCTTGACAAATGGAAGGTTATAAATGGTATAAGAACCAGCAACTATATCATAAAGCAGAAAACCACAGAATCAAACACTACTTTGCCTCCAATGATCTGTTGACATGCAGCCTCTCCAAGTATGTCTGTAAAGGCCGGGCGAGGTGGCTCACGCCTGCAATCCTAGCCCTCTGGGAGGCCAAAGCAAGCAGATCTCTTGAGCTCAGGAGTTCAAGACCAGACTGAACAAGAGCAAGACCCCAATCTCTAAAAATAGCCAGGCATTGTGGCTGGCGTCTGTAGTCCCAGCTACTCTGGAGACTAAGGCAAGAGGATCGGGTGAACCCAGGAGTTTGAGGTTGCTGTAAGCTATGATGCCACAGCACTCTACCAATGGTGACAAAACAAGACTCTGTCTCTAAATAAATAAATAAATAAAATTAAAAATCTGTGTGTAGATTACATTTGGTCAAACTTTGAAGGAATGAAGTAATTCCCTTAATTATTATAAGGATGATCAATGTCCATTTTTAAAAAAGCCTTCTGGAGATTAAAAAAACAAACTGATGAACAAATCAATACCCCGTTTTAAAATCTCGTGTAGGCTCGGCACCTGTGGCTCAATCGGCTAAGGCACCAGCCACGTACACCTAAGGTGGCAGGTTCGAATCCCCAGCCTGGGCTCGCCAAACAACAATGATGGCTGCAACCAAAAAATGGCCAGGCATTGTGGTGGGCGCCTGGGGTCCCAGCTACTTGGGAGGCTGAGGCAGGAGACTCGCTTGAGCCCAGGAGTTGGAAGTTGCTATGAGCTGTGATGCCATAGCACTCTACCCAGGGGGATAGCTTGAGGCTCCGTCTCAAAAAAAATAAAATAAAATAAAATAAAATCTCATGTAAAATATATACTTAGATGTGAGAATGAGGGATAGGGAGGGATAGGTGTTGGGGAAAATCACCTCTATAGATAATAAATATATACAAAGCTATATACTATAAGCACATTGATTTTCAGCAAAATGAAAATTAATTCATCTAAGAAACCTTTTAGTTTTTGCTTTAAAATTACTTTCCCATCAAAAAAATCTGGAAAAATGATTACTATAATCTATTTTGCAGCATGTTAAATATTTAGTTGCTGACAAGGTAACAGATTTTATGGTTTTTCAAACAAATTTGTCACAATGTTGTTTAAACAGTGAGTAATTAACGTACATGATTAAGCCTAATTTTTGAGAACTTGAAAGTTTTGTCTGAAAGATGGCTTTCAGACAAAAGTGTTATAAAAAGACATAATTGGCTACTACATTTTATTTTCTTTCTTTTATTTATTTTGCCCATCTTCAAAAGTCCTTCCACAGTAACACCCCAATTGGCCAGTTCCTGAAACCAGAATGTAGTCAAGAATTAGGAAAAGATCAGTGCATTGGTTTATCCTTGTAACTCCAGCACATTTAGAGGCTGAGGCAGGAGGATCATCTGATGCCAGGACTTCAGACCAGCTTGCATAACATAGACCCCCATCTCTACAAAACATTTTTTAAGGCTCAACACCCTTGCTCAGTGGTTAGGGTGCCAGCCACATATACCAAGGCAGAAGGGTTCGAACCTGGCCCCAGCCTGCTACACAACAATGACAACTACAACAAAAAATAGCCAGACGTTGTGGCAGGTACCTGTAGTCCCAGCTACTTGGGAGGCTGAGGCAAGAGAATTGCTTAAGCCCAAGAGTTTGAGGTTGCTGTAACTGTGACGCCGTGGCTCTCTACCGACAGCGACATAGTGAGACTCTGTCTCAAAAAAAATTTTTTTTTTAAATGAGCCAGACATTTTGGCATATGCCTGTAGTCCCAGCAACTTGGGTGACTGAGGTGAAAAAAAATGGATTGAGCCCAAAAGTTTGAGGTTGCAGTTAGCTATGATGATGCCATTGCACTCTAGCTTGAGCTTGAGCAAGATTGTCTTATAAATAAATAAGTAAATAAACAAACAAACAAATAAGGGCCAGGCTCAGATGCTCACACCTGTAATCCTAGCACTCTGGGTGACTGAGGTGGGTGGACTGTCTGAGCTCAGGAGTTCGAGACCAGCCTGAGAAGAGACCCCTTCTCTAAAAATTGCTGGGCATGTGTCAGGCACCTGTAGTCCCAGTTACTTAAGAGGATCACTCAAGCCCGGGAATTTGGGGTTTCTGTGAGCTATAATGCCAGGGAACTCTACTGAAGGCAACAAAATGAGACTTTGCCTCCCCCCCCCGAAAAAAGAGCAAGACCTTGTCTCTACTAAAAATAGAAAAAATAGAAAAATTAGCCAGGTGCTAGGTCAGGCACCTGTATCACCAGCTACTCAGGCAGCTGAGACAAGATGATCACTGGAGCCCAAGAGTTTGTTTGAGGTTGCCGTGAGCTATGATACCATAGCACTCTACCCAGGACAACAGAGTGAGACTTTATCCCACCCCCCCTTAAGAAAATTTCAGCACTTCTCTGAAAAATAAATAAATAAATAGGAAGAAAAAATGGACACAGAAGCTAGGGGGCACTAAAGTTGCTGCATTTTTTTGAGACAGGGTCTCACTTTTGTCACTGCAGAGTGCTCTGATATCACAGCTCATAGCAACTCCAAACTCTTGGGCTCAAGGGATTCTCTTGCCTCAGCCTTCCAGGTAGCTGGGACTACAGGTACTGCCACAACACCCAGCTATTTATAGAGATAGGGGTCTTGCTCTTGCTCAGGCTGGCCTTGAACTCCTGAGCTCAGGCAATCCATCTGCCTTGGCTTCCCAGAGTGCTAGGATTACAGGCGTGAGCCACCAAGCCCTGCTGACTTACATGCACTTCTAACTATCTTGTTATTAGAGTTCTTAAACCACAACAGATTAGAAACAGTAAATAAAAAGAAGAAAGGTATAAGGGGTAGGCTTCCTGATACTGGAACTAACAGTTAACAGAAGGGAATAAAACAGAAACACATGAAGATCCAAAGTTAGGGGTCTTCAAATTGTTTTTAGCAGAGGAACTCTAAATAAAATCTCTCATGGAAAGCCAGTATAGAAAACAGACAAAAGGCTCGGCGCCTGTGGCTCAATCGGCTAAGGCGCCAGCCACATACACCTAAGGTGGCGGGTTCGACCCCAGCCCGGGCCCGCCAAACAACAATGATGGCTGCAACCAAAAAAAAAAAATGGCCAGGCGTTGTGGCAGGCGCCTGTGGTCCCAGCTACTTGGGAGGCTGAGGCAGAAACTCGCTTGAGCCCAGGAGTTGGAGGTTGCTATGAGCTGTGATGCCATGGCACTCTACCCAGGGGGATAGCTTGAGGCTCCGTCTCAAAAAAAAAAAAAGAAAATAGACAAAAATCAGAGCTGCTTATTTCCCATCTTACATACCTCCCTCCTACCCACTGTCAAAAAGGCTCAGTTTGAAACCAACTTCTCTAAGTCATCCAGAAAGGCTTAAGAAGAGATTTTTAATTTTTAAAAATAAAATCTTTATAGAGATTTCCATCAAAAGGTTGTGATTTAAAGGTTGTGAATTAAGTGTCAGTTCCCTGGAAATCCCCCAGGTCAGATTGTATTTCCTAGATAAAGTGGAGTAAATGAAGTATCATCATACCAGAATTTAACCTCCTTAAAATATAGTAAAGTTAATTTACTAAAAGTGAAACTGTTTGAGATTATCAAGATATAATACTTACCAAATACTGTTTAGAATGAAAAACAGTTGAATAAAAATGCAGCCGAATGGTAAAATGCCTCCGATTATGATCCCAACAATTGGATTAGTAAAGAAGCTCTGTGGAGGAATGTGCCGGGGGATCTGGTGTGTGTGAACTGGACAATTAAACTGTTTGAAAATAAATGAAGTGAGAATCAGAATAAAATGAAATTGAAGAAAATCTATACAGACATAATTATAACACAGAATCTTGAATCTGAATGGGCATGGAATATTTATGAGAGCAGTCATATGGGCAGGGGTTAAACCAGCACAGTGCAAAAGAAATATAGTATCAGCCACATATATAGTTTTACATTTTTTTAGTAGATACATTTAAAAGTAAAAGAAACAGGTAAAATTAATTTTAATATATTTATTTGACCTAACATGTCCAAACCTTATACTTCAAACTCGTAATCAATATAAATATTATCAAGCAGACATTTTACATTATTTTTGTTGCTATTCTTCATGTTCAAAATTTGGTTTGCATTTCCCACTTACAACCCATCTCAATTCAGACCAGCCATAGTTGAGGTACTCAATAGCCCCATGTGGCCAGTGGCCACCATACCAAATGGCACACAGCTGGACAAGCAGTAACAATGTTTATTCTTTTTCACAAATTCTAAGGGAGAGATTGGACAAGATTTATTAACAACTATTCCAATATGAAATAATCTAAAATGTCAAAATGTTCTCTCTTAGAGAATTTAGAAAATGTCCTTTTTTCTCCTCTCTGTGAAATTTCACCTTCCATGCTGTCATTTCCTGACTTCTGTTCTAAAATCTCCTGCTATGTCCTTATACAATCCTTTTCGGTATGGCCTCATTTAGAGTTTTTGGTATCCTGCACCTTTCCCCTACACATGGAACAGGCTAACTTCAAACCTTTCAACTGGGTAGCCCTATTTCTTGGACTATATCTTGGCTTTTTTTCCCCCACTGTATAATCCTATTATTTTTCTGAGTCAGCTGACATCAGCCTACCTACAATATGTTCTTAACTTTTGTCCATCAGAGATAAACAATCTATAATGTAGGAAATACATTATAGAGAGCTTTTGGAAGTACCAATGTCTTTTACTTAATATTTTCAATATTTTTTATTCCAAAATGATTATCCTCTATTGTTTTCTCTGGTGTCACTTTTTGTATTCCATGGATAGTATAAACACATGAGATTATTTCAGGCCTCATACAATGGTCAACAGCAGCATTTTAAAAGTTTACCTTTTTCTTGCTTCCAAAGTATGAACCAAAAAACGTTAGTGGTACCGAAATTCCAAACCACATGCCAAGGATACCTATGAGGGAGCCAAAGGAGATGGCAGCTGATGATCCTTCCACCCAAAGAATTAGATTCATGAGGAAGAGGTCAGCGAAGACAATTCTGAGGGAGTAAAAAAAGGCATTAGAAGACAGTATGCTTTCTGGAAAATTAGAAAACATTGTAAACAACTTGATATGAATGTCAGAACATTATTTTGAAAAAGAAAGGTATAATACACTACAGGGTCAGACCCTAGAAGAATATTAAATTATAATGTGTAAACCCAAGCCACTGAGCTAGGGCTTAAGCTACATACCATATAATAAGATAGCAGTTTATTATAGAATGTAATTTCCACATCCTACTCATCTTTGCACCTTCAGAGTCTAGCAGAAAATAAATTGTGAAGTAATATACATGAAAAAACTCAATATGCAGGATAGTGAACACATTAAAAAAGATGAAAAACAGATTTTCAAATCATAGGTCGAAATGGGCTATCAGATGGCTCAAGTCAGACAGGTATTCACTTAAAACGAAGATTTTTAATTTGGTCCCTCCTGGCCCGGCACGGTGGCTCATGCTTATAATCCTAGCACTCTGGAAGGCTGAGGCAGATGGATCACTTGAGCTCAGGAGTTTGAGGTCAGCCTGAGAAAGAGTTAGACCCTGCCTCTACTAAAAATAGGAAAAAAAATAGCCAGTCTTTGTGGTGGGCGCCTGTAGTCTCAGCTACTTAGGAGGCTGAGGTAAGAGGATCACTCAAGCCCAAGAGTTTGAGGTTGCTGTGAGCTATGATCCTATGGCATTCTACCTAGAGTGACAGAGTGAGATTCTCTCTCAAAAAAAATGATAATAATAATTAGGTCACTCCAAATCAACTAGTTAATGGCTACGTCTACCAGACACATCACCAGGCAAACCCAGCTATTGTGTCCCTACTTGTTTACAACAGTTTGACCAAAGCTACAGGTGGGTATGGGTGTAGGTATTTTGGAATGCCTAAAAGGTGAGATTGAAAGGCAGACAGAGGGTAGATTGTGGAAGTCTTTGAATGTTAAGATGAGGAATGTAAACTTTCTTCTGTCAGCATCAGGAAATATACAACTGAATAGTTTTTGCAATCAAAAAGTGACACACAGTGCCATTTTTTCAGGAAGACAAATATATAACACTACAGAGGACAGACCTAAAGGAGGAGATGATGTAAGAAAGTGGCCCAGTTGTAAAGTGGTAAGAATCTGTATAACGTGGTGATAGTTAAAATGTGAAAAGATGGATATAAAAGACATAAAGAATTTAAAGACTTTTGGTGAAAGATGACAGATTTAACTCACACATTCAGCTCTGCTCCCTCATCAAAACCCTGATAAAATTATAATAAAGGCATTTTAAAAGGGCATAAATGCACATGGTTGGGGATAGAGGAGAGAAGGCATTAGCAACAAATTTTGCAAACTAGATAGAAGCTGGACAAATAGTAGCTGAGTTAGTAAAAACTGAGAAACCTGCATCCTGAGTCATTAGCAGGAAAAGCTAAGAGGCCAGTTTGTACCACAGAACTCCAAGAAGGCTCTGGAATTTCTAGTGCCAGGTACCTCTGTAAGTAGGCATTAAGGAGTAGCTAAAACCAGAAGGATTGTTTTTAAGTCACCCTAAGACGTGCAGATTTCCTCCCCTACTCTACAAAACCAAATACTTTCCCTTCCCCAACCCCAGCAGAAGACTGGAGGTCTGTTCTCTTGGAGAAGATCCCTGAATCTCAGAAGAAAATTTTTAAAAAAGAAAATCTATCATTGACATCCTCAGAGAAATTAGAGGAGATATTACAAGCATAAAACAAGAAGAACTTTTAAGGACTATTGAGAAAATAAAAGGACTCTTGGGAATTCAAAATGTGGTAAGAGGAATTAAAGCCTCAATAAAAGGGTTGAAAGATAGAGCTGATATAATGTCTTAGAAAGCAGCATTTTAAAAAAGGAATGAAAAACAGGCAAAAAACACATACAGGAAAAGTAGATGAGCAACATAGATATCTGAAAAATAGGAGTTATGGAAAGAGGCAGAGTTCTTTATTAATGCCTTTTAGGGATATCAAGCACTTAGCTCAAGGTCAAACAACTGCAAAGAGGCAGAGCTGGGATTCCAATTCAGGTATGTCTGATTTTTCAACAGCAAGCTTTCCGGCCAGGCATGGTGGCTCATGCCTGTAATCCTAGTACTCTGGGAGGCCGAGGCAGGTGGCTTACCTGAGCTTACAAATTCAAGACCAGCCTGAGCAAAAGCGAGACTGCCCCCCATCTCTACTAAAAATAGAAAATCTGAGGCAAGAGGATCACTTGAACCCAAGAGTTGGAGGTTACTGTGAGCTATGGTGCCACTGCACTCTACCCAGGGTGACAGCTTGAGACTCTATCTCAAAAAAAAAAAAAAAGCAAGCTTTTCCCATTCCAATATGCTATAAAAAGCCTCCATGGCGAGATAATTATTCCTAAACCCACCCCACCAAACAGATCTCTTCTTTTCTCCTGGACATTTTGTCAGAGACTAGAGAAAGAGAATGTGTTAACAGCCCTTCCACCATCTACCAGGTTAGGCTTTGAGGTACACTCTTCAGGGAAACTCTGCTCATCTCTTTAGTTCTAAGTTCTCTCAAGGCCCACTCCAAGTCTAGGATTCTAATGCTGCCTTCATATTTGCCATCTCTGCTTAATTTCCTGTTTAGCATCATTCTTTCAGCTGTGTTCTCATCTCTCATAAGTGACTTGGTCTTTTCTCAGTTACCTTCCATCACTGGTTCTTTCATGTTGCTATTCCTACTTCACCTTTTCCCTTTGTGTTTATGATTTCTTCGATTAACACCTTTTCCAGTAGGTACATCTTTTCTGCCTTTGAAGGCTCATACTTTGCTCTTGCTAAAGATACAGCTTCAAGTACTTTCAGACAACAACAAATACAACAAAACCTCCACCTTATGTCTCAGTTTCTGGCATCTTAATAAGGGCACCTGGTTTTCCATGATTTAACCACACTTCTCAAAATGTTTTTAATACTTTTCTGCTCTAATGAATTTGTTTAGCCACAATATTCCTCTGCCAAATTTCCTAGCTTTTGAGAGAGTCATTTCAGCTGTTATCATTCCTCAGCCAGAAAAATTACTTCTCACTTGACAAATCATAACCTCCCTTCTTATACATAAACTCAATTAACCCGTCTCAACAATTTCCCTTTTCAAAGTACACTCTAGAATGTTAATATGTGTTTAACAAATCTGTAACTGTCCTTCAAATTTATGTTTTTACATTCAAAATATTTCCTCCTACGTTAATCTCTAATTATTTCTAGACCTTTTTGTGGAATCTTAAACAGCAAAGCTGGAAGAAAACTCAAGAGGTCAACTGAGTCCATCTCCTACCTGAAACATTTATTCACACATTCATCAAACTTTTATTGAGTACCCATGTGTCAGGCCCTGGTGTTCAAAGATAAATAAAACGAAAATCTTTGCCCTGAAAAAGCTCAATCTCATGGGATACAGACCTAAACAAATAAATTACACTACAACACAGGAAATGCTGTAGCTGAATGATGAAAGCAGAGCAGTAAGAACCCAGAAGAAAAGAGTAACCAAAAAATGATTTATAGCTCACCAAATAATTTCACAATCCATTAGTTCATTTACTTTTCTAAATGATTGTGTGACATAGGTGTTACAGACAAGGAATGGACAATCAGAAAAGTAATAGGACTTAGCCAAAGTGACTCATCTAATACTAAGGGCTAAAATTCAAACTTTCTTTTGATTTTTAAGTGTGGGTACATGCCCATCAAATTATGCTGCTTCTTCCCTTCCTTCCCTACCTACCACATTTGGGGTTATGTAGAGGGAAAGTATGTTATTTAATAACTTTATTGTCTTTAAAATACTTTAGGGAACATATATGTTTTTATTCTAATTGCTTCTCAATCTAAATCCAAGTCCATTTATATTCTGTGAAACACTGAAACTCTCAACCTACCACATTTTGAGAAACAAGAATCTCAGTACCTTATGATTCTCTGTCCCATCTAAGGTAAAGATTATGGAGGTACTTTTGTATCATGCCTGGCATATTGCTTTAAGATTTCATTAAATTTCACTAACAGAACCAAGAAACAGAACCTATTTTGCATTTTTAAATTATTCACATGATTTAATCACACAGTAAACACTAAGCACTTACTTCATGTATAATGCATAGAGTTGCACACTGTGAAAGATGCAGAGATGAATAAGACATAGTACTCATCCTCATGAGTTTTAAAATACAGAATGAGAAATAAGATATATCACAAATAGCTAAAATCTAAGGATAACTGTGGTAAGTGTTATAATAATGGTAATAGACACTACAGATCCAGAGTATGGAAGTGGTAGTATTTGCACTAGGACTTAAAGAATATGGAAATTGGAAATAAGTGATTACAAACAGAACAGTAAGAACAAAGACATGATGGTAGAAGAAAACAGTAGCATCTACATTTATTGAGCATTTATTCTGTGTGAGGCACTGTTACAAAACATAATGTATGTTCCAAATACATACGTTATCTCATTCAATCCTTATAGCAACCACGTGAGGTAAATAATGCCATTATTCCCATACTGTACATGAGGAAACCTAAGCTTATAAAAGTTAAAGAACTTTCCCCAGGTCCCATGATTAGTAAGCATTATTTGATTGGAACTTCTTTTCTGCTTATCTAATTTAAAGGACAATTGCACAATGCAATAATTATAAGTCTGTATTGATGAGCATACTGAGTATAAAGATGTAATTTGTATGACATAATACCAGAAAAGAGGGGGAGGAAAAGGTGCTATATAAAAGCAAAGTTCAATTGACCAGACGCAGTAGCATACTCCTGTAGTTCCAACTACTTGGGATGCTGAGGCAAGGGAATCACTTGAACCCAGAAGTTTGAAACTGCAATAAGCTATGCCAGCTCCACTGCTCTGAGCAACAAAGCAAGACTTTGTCTCTTAAAAAAAAATTATAGGGCAGCACCTATGGCTCAAATGAGTAGGGTGCCAGCCCCATATACCGGAGGTGGTGGGTTCAAACACAGCCCCGACCAAAAAATGCAAAAAAAAAAAAAAACATAAAGTGGCTCAGCGCCCATAGCACAGTGGTTACAGAGCCAACCACATATGCCAAGGCTGGCGTGTTTGAAACTGGCCAAGACCAGCTAAACAACAATGACAACTGTAACAAAAAATAGCCAGGCATTGTGGTGGGTGCCTGTAGTCCCAGCTACTTGGAAGGCTGAGGCAAGAGAATCACTTAAGCCCAAGGGTTTGAGGTTGCTGTGAGCTGTGACACCACAGAACTCTACCAAGTATGACATAGTAAGACTCTGTCTCAAAAAAAGAAAAAAAGTATAAAGGAGCAAACTATTGAAATTAATTGGTATTAATCTGAACCAAATGGTTATAAATTAAGACATTAATGTGTAATCCACAAGGTAACCACTAGGAAAATAGCTCAAGAACAGTATAAGAAATGACAAGGAAATAAAAATGGTATACTAGAAAGTATATAATACAAAAAAAGTAGTAAGAGAGGAACAGAGGAACATAAGATATATAGAAAGAAAATAGCAAACTGACAGACATAAATCCAACCATATTGATAATTATCTTAAATGTAAATGGATAAAATATTCTAATTAAAAAGCAGAGACTGGAAAAGTGAACAGAAAAACAGGATCTAAATATATTATGTCTATAAGAAGCATAATTTTGATTCAAAGATATAAACAAATGAAAGTAAAAGTAATAAATGTGTACTGTCAAGAGAAAAACACAATTAAATTCAACTTGGGGGAAGAGAAGGGAGAAGGGAGGAGAGGGGGGATTGGTGTACTCTATCTAATGGGCACAACATAAGGGTTATACAGCACACTTCCTGGGTGAAGTGCACAACTACAACTTAACCTATCAAACACAAACAATGTAACCTAATCATTTGTACCCTCATGTTAATCTGAAGTTTAAAAAAAAAGTCTATGTGTGTATCAAACAGTAACCAAAAGAGACCTAGAATGCCTACACTTCTATCAAACAAAATAAACTTTAAGACAAAAAGTGTTATGAGAGACAAAGAGGACAGAATTCTGTGGACTGTGGACAAAAAGGACATTCTGTGTCCTTATAAGGGTTAATCCACCAAGAATAAATAAAAATTATAAACATATATGTACCTAACCAGAGAGCCCCCCAAAATATATGAAGCAAAAAGCAACAGAATTAAAAGAAGAAATAGACAATTCAATAATAATAGTTGGGAGACTACAATATCTCACTTTCAATAAGGGATAGAACTACTAGACAGACAAACAACAAGGGAACAGGCTCAGCGCCTGTGGCTCACGCGGCTAAGGCGTCAGCCATATACACCTAAGGTGGCGGGTTCGAATCCCCAGCCCGGGCCCACCAAACAACAATCATGGCTGCAACCAAAAAATGGCCAGGCGCCTATGGTCCCAGCTACTTGGGAGGCGGAGGCAGGAGACTCGCTTGAGCCCAGGAGTTGGAGGTTGCTATGAGCTGTGATGCCATGGCACTCTACCCAGGGGGATGGCTTGAGGCTCTGTCTCAAAAAAAAAAAAAAAAAAAAAA
>CAUYQV010176639.1:0-11524 GCA_963574575.1 Galagoides demidoff | reverse complement strand
AGGCGCCCGCCACAACGCCCGGCCATTTTTTGGTTGCAGCCATCATTGTTGTTTGGCGGGCCCGGGCTGGGGATTCGAACCCGCCACCTTGGGTGTACGTGGCTGGCGCCTTAGCCGATTGAGCCACAGGCGCCGAGCCGGTATTTGCTCTTAAGGCCTTCAGTTGACTGAATGAGGCCCACCCACATTACAGAAGGTAATCTATTTTACTTGAAATCTACTATTTGCAAATGTAGACTCAAAGTCTACATCTAAAAGATAACTGCACAGCAACATCTAGGCTTGTGTTTGACCAAACAGCTAGACCCGGTAGCCTGGCAAAGTTGATGCATGAGATTAACCATACTCACCTTTTAGCGGCCATTGCCTTCTGGAATAGGAAGTAAGGGAAAGGGAAGGAGGACAGTGTCGGGGGAAGAGGTATAGATTTTTCCTTTTCATTTCGTATCTTTATAAGTCTTTGCATTTTTTACCATGCACGTATATTATTTCTTTTTAGAAAACTGTTATTTTAAGAATGGAAAAAGATGTTATAGACTGACAACATAGATCTGAAAAGAAGAAAGTCTCTTTGAAAAAAGATGACGATGAGCAATGTTAGCTGAAGAACATCAACCTCGCCTCTTAGTTGACGGGATGGGAAGGGAAACAGCAGCCTGTACTCCAGAGGGCTGTGAACTACCATGTATTGTCAGATATATTTAGGTAATCACATGAGTATGTATTTCCCTCATAAGAAAGTTAGGTTTAGGGGTATGACATTCAGCTGGCTGTTGGGGAGATGTACTGCCCATCCTAGGACCATGGCTCAATTAATGCATATTCCTCGCAGAGAAGGCTTTGCCCTGGTGAATGGTGCTGTGACTTATTCAGTCCTCGACTGGTCACATCTTGGTACTACGCCAAGGTTGAACTGGTTTCTCCAACCCCTGCTGAGATCCCTAGAGCTTTTCAGAGCCTGAAAAAAGCAGTCGATGCTGCTCAAACTGGTAGCTTCAAAGAGCTCACAGTTGAGGAAGCTGCGCTGAATGGTTTGGTGGCCACTGAGGTGCGGATGTGGTTTTACATCTGTGAGATCATAAGTAGACATTCCTGTCTATAACATTGGAAGACAAAGATTTATTTTTATTTATTTACTTTTTGAGACAAAGTCTCACTCTGTCACCCTAGACAGAGTGCTGTGGCATCATAGCTCACAGAGACCTCAAATTCCTAGGCTCAAGCTATTCTCTTGCCTCAGCCTCCCAAGTGGCTGGGACTACAGGTGCCTGCCCCAACACCTATTTTTTTTTTTTTTGAGACAGAGTTTCACTTTGTTGCCCTTGGTAGTGTGCTGAGGCGTCACAGCTCACAGCAACCTCCAACCATGGGGCTTAGGTGACTTTCGTGCCTCAGCCTCCCAAGTAGCTGGGACGATAGGCACCCGCCGCAACGCCCGGCTATTTTTTGTTGCAGTTTGGCCGGAGCCGGGTTCGAACCGCCACCCTTGGTATATTGGGCCAGCACCCTACCCACTGAGCCAAGGTGCCACCCTCTCTCTCCTATTTTAAGGTTTTTCATCCTGTCAAAGGGAAACAAGCCTCTTTTAAGGTTGTTTTGTTGTTCTTTTCATAGAAGAATGTTGAGAGGATTAAAGAATAGCAGAAAGAGAATCTAGGAATGGAAAAATGTAATACCTGCCATTCATTTACCAGACACAGGCCTGTGTCTTTATGCTCAACCACAGGAGCCCTCCACTGGCCCCATCAGAGTACCCACCCTAGAATCTTCTCAGCGCATGACCCACACCACCCCCTGCCACCTTTCCCCTGTATGGTGGACACAAAGCACATTTCCCTAAAAAGTAGGCAGGGCCAAGGACCATCACTAGGTGGCACACACATACAAGCAGTTGAGTCGTAGAAAAGATACATTGGAAATATAGAAAAAGCAAACCCATACAACAAACAAGGAATTGCAAGAATGAGGTAAACTGCAAATTAGGTGAAGTGCAAATTAAAATTGCACTTTTGAAATCTTTACCACCAAATTGCTTTTTTTGTTGTTGTTGCCCCAGGACTTGAGGCTGGGTATTTGGTCATCATGGAAAGAAATATCTCACCTGAAGTTAAATCTCCATTGAGGTGCCTACTTGTTTTATGTGGCCTTGGGCAAATCCATTGGGAATAATAATAGCTGATATATATGGAACATTAAAAGAAAAAAAAAGAAAGAAATATCTCTGCACCAGGGGGCAGCAAATTGCAAGGTACAGAATAAAAGTTGCAAACCACAAAAACTAAGGGCCTAATTTTCCCTCCATCCCCTGGCAGTTCATTTTTATAACATCTTGAGTGGCCTCTCTAAATCACTGTCCACACCCCTTAATATCTTTATCCTACCCAAAATCATTTCTCCTTTTCCCAGATGTGCAGAGCCCCAGTTTTGCTCCAGCATCTAATCCACATGTCTAGGATGAATCATGAATAGAATAAGACCAGCAAGGGTGTCTTAATCCCCTTGGCACTGATGGGTTTAGGGTTCCTGGTCTTTTTCCCCCACCAAGGTGGAACTCCAGAAAGGCGTGAGTCCGATCTAGCTAATCACTACTGGCAAGGATGAACATCTTTTTTTTTTTGTTTGAGACAGAGTTTCACTATGTCACTCTCGGTAAAATGCTGTGGTGTCACAGCTCATAGAAACCTCAAACTCTTGGGCTTAAGGGATTCTCTTGCCTCAGGCTCTCAAGTAGCTAGGACTACAGGTGCCTGCCACACCTGGCTATTTTTTTACTGCAGTTGTCATTATTGTTTAGCTGGACCAGTGCATGTGGCTGGCACTGTAACCACTGTGCTACGGGCACTGAGCCAAGGATGAACATCTTTTTTTTTTTGACGGGGGCTGGGTTTGAACCTGCCACCTCTATTCCCCTGCCATCCTAGAAGCCTATGACTGGAGCTAGGATCACTCTAGTTGCCTACCCTTGTTCTATACCTTCCTTTTGGGAAGAAGGGATAATCTGACTGACAACTCCCAGGCCCCCCTGGAATGTAAAGTACGGGAAGATTTTTTTTTTTCTTTAGAGACAGAGTCTCTGTTGCCCTCGGGAGAGTACCATGGTGTCACAGCTCACAGCAACCTCCAGCTCTTGGGCTTAGGCAATTCTCTTGCCTCAGCCTCCCGAGTAGCTGGGACTACAGGTGCTCACCACAATGCCCAGCAATTTTTTTTTGTTGCAGTTTGGCCGCTGCTGGGTTCAAACCCACCACCCTCAGTATATGGGGTCAGCACCCTACTCAATGAGCCACAGGCGCCACCCAAGGAAGTAAGATTTCTTGAAAGAAACTTCTAGGCTTGGCACCTGTGGCTCAAGTGGCTAAGGTGCTAGCCACATACACCTAAGGTGGCGGGTTCAAATCCAGCCCGGCCCGCCAAACAACAATAATGGCTGCAACCAAAAAATAACCAGGCAGCGTGTGGTGGGCGCCTGTGGTCCCAGCTACTTGGGAGGCGGAGGCAGGAGACTCGCTTGAGCCCAGGAGTTGGAGGTTGCTGTGAGCTGTGATGCCACAGCACTTTACCCAGGGGGACAGCTTGAGGCTCTGTCTCAAAAAAAAAGAAACTTCTGAGAAGAGAGAAGACAGGTTAGGCAGCCAATAACAGCAAGAGATGCTACAGTTGCACTGTTATATTTTCTTACAGTAAGTATTTTAGCTCTTGCTCAGGGTTGTCTTGAACCTATGAGCTCAGGCAATTCATTGCCTTGGCCTCTCAGAGTGCTAGGATTACAGGCATCAGCCACTATGCCCAGCCCTATACTGAAGGATTTCTTAAACCACTGAATGAACTTTGGATCCAAATATAAATTTCTGAATTTAAAAATGTGTTTGGCTAGACCAGGTGTGGTAGCACACAGCTGTAATCCTAACACTGGGATATCGAGATGGGTGGATTTTTTTGAGCTCAGGAGTTCAAGACCAGAGGAAGAGTGAGACATGTCTCTACGACAAATAGAAAAATAGCCGGTGTTGTGGCACACGCCTATAGTCCTAGCTACTCAGGAGGCTTAGAAAAATAGCTTGGTGTTATGGCTCACGCCTGTAATCCCAGCTACTCAGGAGGCTTAGGCAAGAGAATCGCTTGAGCCCAAGAGTTGGAGGTTGCTGTGAGCTGTAACTCCAGGGCACTCTACCCAGGGCAACAGAGTGAGACTCTAACAAAAAAAAATGTTTAGCCCCCATCTTCAGAGGGCCATTTGGTATGTCATCTCTTAGTAGACAGTGTTTATCCTCTTCCTTACCCATCCGGTGATGTTAAATAACATATTGCTTCCATCTAAGTCTTGTTAATATATACTATTAAATGGTAAGACAGGAATTTTTTTTTTGAGACAGTCTCAAACTATTACCTTAGGTAGAGTGCCGTGGCATTACAGCTCATAGCAACCTCCGAGTGGGGTTCAAGTGATCCTTTTGCCTCAGTTTTTCTATTTTTAGTAGAGACAAGGTCTCGCTTTTGCTCAGGCTGGTCTCGAACTTGGGAGCTCAAGCAATCCATCCACTTCAGCCTCCCAGAGTGCTAGGATTATAGGCATGAGCCACTGCGCCCAGCCTGAGACCTAAATGTGAGAACATTTTTTAAAAAATTGAATAGCTAGGCACAGTGGTTCATGCCTGTAATCCTAGCACTCCAGGAGGCCGAGGTGGGTGGATTGTTTGAGCTCAGGCGTTTGAGACCAGCCTGAGCAAGAGCAAGACCCCATCTCTAAAAAAGTAGCTGGGCATTGTGGTGGGTGCTCCTAGTCCCAGCTACTTGGGAGGTTGAGGCATAAGGATTACTTGAGCCCAGGGGTTTGAGGTTTCTGTGAGCTATGATGCCACCACACTCTACACAAGGAGACAAAATGAGACTCTGTCTTTAAAAAAGAAAAAATAGCTGTCAGATGCAGTGGCATGCACTATAATCCTAGCTACTAGAAAGGCTGAAGAGGATGGCTTGAGTTTAAGAATTCAAGACCAGCTTGGGCAACATCATGAGACCCATCTCTTTCACAAAAAAGGAATAGAGACAGTGATAATCATTTAAATGATACTCTTTATAGACCCTACTTATCTCACAGGCAGATATGTTGCACACAGGGTAATTAATTGAATGAGATTCAAGTTCAGCAGTTTGACAGTGTAGGCCCAGTGGAGTCAGCTTCTCTAGCTACTCTAGTTAAACAACATGGACTCTGAAACCTAAGGATCTGGATTCTTCCCAGTCACTCACTAGTCATGATATTGGACAAATCACTTAAAATCTCTGAACCTGTCAGTCATAAAATGGGGACAATACATAGATATCCTCTCTCGTTCAGAGGACTAGAGTGTTTGAAGAGCAAATGCTCTCATTATGACAAATAAAATATCAATTGCTTTATATAATCCATCAAAAACACCATAAGGACCAGAATCAGTAATCTGATCTAAAAATAGTCAAGTACAGGGTAGGAACACAAAACAACAAAAAAAAACTCCCATAGTTTGAACATGTTTATTTTAACCCCCCAATACAAATATATACCTATTCATTTTTGATGTGGGGTCAAGGCTTTTTCCTTGAGTGGAGTGCCATTCCATTTGTCTGCATAAATCAAACCCCAAATGTATTTCCTCTGACTTCCAGTTTAGGTTTCTTTAGAGTATGAACTAGAACACTAAGAAAAGATGTAAGTGCTGAATTTTTCTAAATTTTTTGTTCCCTTTTTTAGTCTCAGTTATTTCACCCACATGCAAGTGAACAGCAATTATTTTTAGCAACGTGCTTTTTATTAAGTCGTTCCAAATCATTCAGCTTAGTTTTCATAAAAGCAATCCTTTTTAAAATTCATATTCATTTACATAGTACTTAATCAATTTATTTAATTAAAATAATTGAGATGTGTTACACAAATCACTGGTAGGAAATGAAGTACACGAGCATGGTCAAAGGCATTTAGCATGACATGGGTGTCGGGCACAAGCTTTCCAGAGGGAACTATGAAAACTCAGACAAGTTGAAATTGGTAAAGGAGCTTTGACAGGGTTAATAAACTCCATTTTCCAGATGAGGCTATTGAGGTTTAAAAAGTTAAAGATAATTGCCCATTTTTAAATGAACGACTCAAATATAAAAAGCTCAAACAGAAAATACAGAAAGGGGAAATCCAATACAACTACGTAAGGCCACAGAACACTTTCATAGGGAGGTGATGCTAAGTCAGAAAGGCAGCAGGAGAAAATGAGGCAAATTAGGGAAAGTACATTCCAGGCAGAGAAAACAAAGGTAGTAAAGTCCAAAAAGAACACAAAAAATGCAGAATTTGTTTAATAAATCTGGCTTTACTACAGTGTAAGTTGTAGAGGGGTATAGGAGTGGAAAGTGGCTGGAGACCCAGATTGAGATGATTGTGTTTGTTAACTGCTTTAAATTTACTTAAAATCCACTGAGAACCACTGGGCAACTTTCCCTGGTGGAGCAACACACTCAGATTTATATTTTACAAAAATCATTGCCATGGCAGGATAGAGGATGGACTGGAGCCAGTAGAGACCAAAATAAAGGAGACCACCTAAAACACTATTGCAGGAAAATTAAGGGGACAGTGATGAGGACCTGGGTGAGTCAGAGCTGATGACATCCAGTACTCTTTTCCCACTAGATTTCCTGTTTAGCCCCCAACAACAGGGGATCAATGCCACTGCAGGTAGTATTCCTGTCAGCTCCCACTACTGGCTTAAAATTAGATAAAAATATTTCTGGTAATAATCTATACCTGCTCATCTTTCCACACAGTATGGGGCTTATGAATGAGGTTACATCCATAAAAGAAGTGTAATAAGGGATGGTCAAGTACCTGTCTATATGTAGGTTAAGTATGTTTTTTGAGACCTATCAAAACATTATATAAAGTATAATTAGAGAGTAATCTCTAAAAGTTGAAAAGCAAATCAAATGACTGCAATTATATATTTTAGTGGCATAACCTCAAAGAAACCATTCCAGATTACTTGAAATCCCAGTAAGACTGTGAACCCATAGTGAGATCTATTTTACACAATCCTTGCTGCTCCCCCAAAGGCCAATGTGGGAGAACTGCTTGAGCTCAGGAGTTCAAGACCAGTCTAAGGAAGAGGAAGACCTTATTTTTACTAAAAATAGAAAAATTAAGGCCAGGCACAGTGGCTCAAGCCTGTAATCTGAGGAGGCTGAGGCGGGTGGACAGCTTGAGCTCACCGGTTCAAGACCAGCCTGGGTAAAAAGCAAGATCTCATCTCTACTATAAAAAAAAAAAAAAGAAAAACTGAGGCAAGAGGATCACTTTGGTTGCTGTGAGCTAAGATGCCACAACACTCTACCCAAGATGACAGCTTAAGACTCTATCTTAAAAACAAAACAAAACAAAACAAAAACAGAAAAATCAGCCATGCATGGTGGTGGGCACCCATTCCAGCTACTCAGGAGGGTGAGGCAAGAGGATCACTTCAACCCAAGAGTTTGAGGTTGCTGTGAACAAGGCTGATGCCATAGCACTCTAGCCTGAGCAACAGAGTGAGACTCTGTCTCAAAAACAAACAAACAAAAAACTCAAATAAGAATAAATTAAAACAAAAGACTATAACTTAAGCAGAATTAATCCTAAAAAGGAAAAAGTGTATTGTACTTTTACCTGAAGGGCAGTATTAAAATATGCAAATAAATAAAAGTCTTTAGAAAAAAATCTATATGCTAGTATGTGGCAAAATGCTCTTGTACTGGATATAAGGGAAATCTGCATGCTCTTTAAGTTATTACTTGGCAAATTATATGTATTTTTCCACTGGTAAAATTTTCTTATCTAAGGAGACTACCGATGAATGTATATATTTATTGACAGAGTTACTATTCTACACAGACTCCTAATTCCAAGGATTATGAGAGAAGACCATGGTATAAGCAATCCTCTTCATTATGAAGGAACATAGCCGAAACCGAAGTACATTATATTGTTACTAAAAAGGAAGCTCTGCAAGATTAACCCATATAATTATCACCCTGCTTTCAAGGCAGATCTAAGCGTGACCTCACAAGAATCCAACAGACTGTAATAGTGTGTAAAGAGAACTGCTGAGGACCCTCCATTTTAAACTCCCATAATTCATTACTTTCCTTTCCACACTTGCTTTCCAATTCCTATAGCATGACAACTCTGTATTTTGAGCATAACAGGCAAGTGTGGCAAAAAGTATAGTACATTAAAACTTTTATTTTAGCCCTTCCTGGCCAATGTCTAGCTTTATGTTCAAATTACTAAAAACCTGTATCTAGAAATACAGCAAAACAAATGCAACAAATCTCTCCTTGTACATAAAATAGCTAAAAATTTGGCCTCTTTATTGATCTTAAGTCATATATTTGGCTTGAAAAAAACAATACAAGAGTTCCATTAAGAGTTACCATCATAAACGAAATTTTCCTTCTAGATCTTTAAATGTTCATAGAAAGTCACCTTCCACAGTACACACAACAGCCTTGAGGGTTGGTCCCACAGAAAATCTTATGAAAGTGAAACAGAAAGATGCTGTTTGTTTCTCAGTACATAAACATCACCTGAACTTAACTAATCAATCCACTTATTTAAAAAATAATTCATCTATGACCAAAAGCATTATTATATTTGTTGGTGGCCATTCTTGTTCTAATCATATCCAAAACGTCTAAAAGTAATTCAAAACTAAAAGTGGCCCAAGTGCTAGGGAAGCCTATGGCTCTTGCTGCAAAATAGTTGCCAGTCTGATGTGAGTTTCTGAAAAGAAGAACAGGAATTAAAGAGTTCTTGCTTGAGTTCAAGAGAATTTCCCAGAAGGAGGTGGAGGGCCAAGAAATCCACCCGCCTGCTTGGTGGCAGCTCGTGAAGGGGCAAGGCCAAGAATCTTCTGAATGTTCTGTGAAGAGAACATAATTAGGTTTTAATATGAGATATACAAAGGACATGTTTTATGGAGATCTTAGGCAAAGAGAACTCATACCATTATGACCTACAAAACAGCAAAAGTCCTCTTTACCTGAAGGGACCTTGGTCTACTAATCAAAGTAACTGGGTTTTTTCCCAAGTGAAGGATCATAAAAGAGATCATCTTTTACCTTTACCATGAAACATATAAAGTACATTCATTAGCTATTTCTGGTGTCAGGGTCTTTTCTTTGAGTATGGATCTTCTGGCTGGATTTGGTCATTACTGCACTATTTACAATTTTCAGTTTCAATTTCTTTGAAGTGGTAAAAGAACTTAGCGATGTGCAAAGCAATCTGATTTCAGAATCCTCCTAAATTTTCAGCACCCCGATTGTTTTCACTGACCTCACTCATATTTAATACAAACAATATTTTTTTAGAAACTCACCTTTATTTAGTTTTACAAAAGTTAGTTATCATAAAAACAATTTTTTTTTTTTTTTGGAGACAGAGTCTCACTTTGCACCCCTGGTAGAGTGCTATAGCATCACAGCTCACAGCAATCTCCAACTCTAGGGCTCAAGCGATTCTTTTGCCTCAGCCTCCAAAGTAGCTGAGACTATAGGCGTCTACCACAACACTCAGTTATTTTTAGAGACGGGGGTCTGACTCTTGCTCAGGGTTGTCTCGAACCTGTGAGCTCAGGCAATCTACCCACCTTGGCCTCCCGCAGTGCTAGGATTACAGATGTGAGCCACTGTGTCTAGCCTATTCACTTTTTTGTGTGTTGAGAATATTCCACATCTTCTCTTCTAGCTATTTTGAAATATACAATAAATTTTATTAACTATAGTCACCCTGTGCTATTCTACACTAGGCCTTATTCCTTCTAACTATATTTTTGCGTCCATTAAACAACCTTTCTTCATCCCCCGAAACAACTATTTTTATATACATATTTCATTGGTTAATATAACATTTAATTAAATTACATAAGTATAATAACAAGTAAAAGCAACATAAACAGGTTTGGGATAAACACTATTGACTCTCTAAAGGTAATGACTCAACTGGCGGAACAGACAATTGTGAGAGTACTAAAGAGCATTTGTGAGTAGACAGTGTGATACAGAGATCAACTGGTAGACTTTAAAGAGAGAAGACAGAGGGTTTTTCAATGTGTAAAGGTTAAGTAAAGGCCAGCGTTGAAAGTTTATATAGCATTTTAGAAGAGGGAAAAATCTTAGCGAGCATTTGATTATTTTTACCCAATTCCTTCATTTTATATTTGAGGAAACTAAAACTTAGAAAGGTATGACGGCTTGTCCAAAATTATGAAGCTAAATGTAGAGCTCAGTTCAAATTTAAACCAATATGTTTTGATTTTTAGTTTACTGGGTTCTTTTGGAAAGACTTACACAATGTTAAATTTGGTCTTCAGAACAAATTTCACCCTGTGGAGGTAGGTTTGCATTGAACCATTCATTCAATAGTTACCGAATACCTATTGGACATACTGTGCTATGAGAATATTCATACTCAGGCTTCTCTGGAAATATACACTCGCCTCAATCCTTTCATTGTAAGAAATGATGACCATCCCGATAGGAGTGTGTGTTTCTGATGTAACAATGTCAGAATATAATGGAATGTTTAAATATAAAGAACACAGTTTAACAACTCCCCTAAAACATTTACCACAAAACATTTTAATAAATATACTCCACAATACTATAGTTTATACTTTAAGAAGAAATCTGAAAATAAGAGGAAAAAAATCAATCATTCATAAATCAGCATATTTCTTAGTACAGCTAGAGTTTATATTATTTTTATAATAAAAATAGTTCCTTCATGTCCAGCTCTAAAACACCCATTACACAAAGGAATAAAGAGACCAAACGATGTTAACAGTTTACAGTTTCTGTTATTTAATCAATACTAAGTATTTCTTAGGCATTTATAGTGTATTTAGCATTGAACTAGGCAATATGGGAAATTACTTTAAAGATAAAATTTGAAATATAAGACATTACAGAATTAGTTGCTGAAAAATATATTTGTCCAGTTAACAATACAGTGATACAGGCCGGATAAAATATACAAGGGATCCTTGCTCAGTTATCCTGCAGAAACAGGGGTCAATTAAGTGAGTCCTTATTTTAGAGATAAAAATTGATGCAAAAATCTTAAATACCAGCGGTCATGGTGGCTCATGCCTATAATCCTAGCACTCTGAGAAGCAAGACGGAGGATCCCCTGAGTTCAGGAGTTCAAGAACAGTCCAAGCAAGAGCAAGACCTCGTCTCTAATAAAAATAGAAAAATTAGCTGGATGTTGGTGGCAGTTGCCCTCCTTCTGGTAGAGAGGGAGGGAAATTGGTGCTTGGGTTGAGAGACAGTTTACTAAGGTTCTTTATTAATGTTTCTGAGAAGTTGTGTGAAGACTCTGCAACAGCTTGCGAATCTTCTTCAGTGAGCATTTCTGAAGACTCTGGGATCAAGGTTGGGTCAAGCATTTGTGATGGATCCATCGCCGCCTCGGCTGAGCTGTTCGCTCTTCCGCGACCTCTGAGCCTCTGCAGAAGTG
>CAUYQV010176638.1:0-38942 GCA_963574575.1 Galagoides demidoff | reverse complement strand
GTGTTCTGATCCTGAAGGCATTTACACACTCATGGGGGCAAGAGAGAAGTGAATGGGCAGTGGCCTAGCTATGTGACGTGTGCACCAAGGGACACAGGCCCTGTGTGACACAGGTGCCATGTAGGGAAGAAAGAGACCTAGGTAGCTCTTCAGAGGGATCAGAACAGGCTTCTCAGAGGCCACGAGGTTGGAGGGATGCTTCAAGGACCAGGTGATGAGGGTCAAGTGAAGAAGGGTAAGGGTGGCCCAGACAGAGGGTACTGCAGGTGCAGAGGCAGCAGGATGGGGTCTGCACGTGGGACCATCAGCACTGGACATGCCTCTGCTATGATGCAGAACAGGAGGGAAAGATCAGCAAACAAGCCTGACCTTTGGCCAGAGCTTATTTGTTCTCAATAATAGAGTCCCGTCAAATGAATAAACTTCAGAGAAGCACATTGATGGCTCCAAGGTAAGGAATTTGTCCTGAGGATGATGAAGACGATGATAAAGTTGATAAGGATTACGTCCTGAAGATGGCAATCTCCTGAGAGCGATGAACAAACGCTGGGAAATGCTTCGAATTTGAGTAGTCTCATCCCAAGGCATCTCCCCATATTGTCTGTTTTCCATTTTGACCTGCCAGCAACCCAGGACCATATTATTTTGGGTACCCAAGATTTCATACCACAGTCTGTGGAAGAGCTGGGACTCAAACTCACACTTTCAGCCACCTTGGCCAGTGTTATTCCCTTCCCTTGAAACAAGATTGGGGGAAGGAATAGCAGTGGTTTGGGCCTGGAGCTCAACATTCCAAAATATCCCATCCTCCTTTATCCTCAAGCCACGTCTGTGTAATGAGAGCATCTCCTAAGTAGCTGGGACTTTGGTCAGCCTCAGGACAAGAGGCGTGAAGGCCGAGTAAAGGAAGAGCTCACGAGGAGTCAGAAAACTGTCATTTTCCCTCTGAGCCTTGGGTTCTGCACCTGGAAATGAAGATTTGATCTTAAGTGGTGACTTGGGAGTTTTAGTTCAGACTATCAGTGGACCTCCCTCTGCTTCAGAGAAAAGATAGCAGAACTGGGTAGAGAGTAGCTAACGTCCTGATGCTCGAGAAGCACAGAGGTCTGACTATTCTCGCTCTTGCCTGACTATTCTCGCTCTGGCTCTCCCTCCCGCTCGTGGGAGGGTGTGTGTGTCTTTGTCTCTGCCTCTGCTCTGTGGGTTTGCATGTGGTGTAGAGTGTGTCTCTTCCTCAGCTTCTGTCCACCCCCCTTTCTCTCTCTCTCTCTCTTTCCTTCTTCTCCACATCCAGGACCACCACTTTCTTCTCTTCAGAAATAGCCTGGTCCCCTAACAACTTTCAGATGTGTCTCTATAACCATTCTACAATTACAGCTGAGACAGGCAGAAAGCACATGGCCTTATGACTTTTGACCCAGGCCTGTGAGGTTGACGTCTTCCTCTTTCTCCACCCCCAGCAGGGTGGCCTGAGGCCTCCGCCAGCCCGAGGCTTCCACTGACATGTTTTGTGACTGTAATAGCAAAGGTGGGAGCTACCTTTTAGGGAGCACAAATTGAACTGAGTCTATTATTATGATCATTATATCATTGAGTCTTGGAACCCCCCCCAACTTTTAAGATATGGATAATTTCACCCTATTTTACAGATAAGGAGACTGAGGCCCAGAGAAGGTAAAGGAATTTCCCAAAGAATACTCAGCCAGCAAGTGCGAAAAGCAAAGATTCTGTGAGGAGCTTTTCTAAGTGGAAAACCTCAGGTTACTTCTTGCTTGCTGTCACCCATGCTGCTTGGCTAAGCAGAGAGGTGATCCCACACCCTCTTGGGGGAGGAAATGTATTACAGAAGCATCACAGAAACATAAGAGGCATACAAGAAAGCAGGGTTAAAAATATTCCAGCTTCTCACATTTGAGTCTCCATCCCCTACAAACCTTCCACATTTCCCTCCTTTGAAGCATATCTCCTCTTCTAACTCCAAGAAAGCCTACATTAAACTGTGTGCTCATGCATGAGTAAGCGCTCTATACATGGTCTTTATAAAAAGCTACTTATAAGCTATTTTCTCACGCATCATTTTATGTCATCTGTGACACAGCCATGCCCTGTCTATGAAATTATTCACTTTTTATTGATGGCGAGACTGAAATTGAGAAATGCACGTGGTGCACTCAGGTTGGTTCATTTGCACAAATGAGTGCTTACCCTGTGCCGAGTACTGTGTTAAATGTCAGCAACATAGCTATACCCAAGCTGGAGCACACACCCCCTGGGACCTGTGGGCTAGACTATGCATCCTGCTTCTACCACTTTTTAGATGGGTTGAGATGTGGTTGGTAAGTGCTTGCATAATGTTACCCAATACTCTTCTCACCTCCCCACTTTGGCTACTAAATTTCACATCCCAGAGTTTCTTTGTGAACTTGTTCCCAACTCTTCCTTGTGGCTTTCCAATGACAAGTCACCTGACAGTGTTTACATTTCACATCTATCCGTACTGAAACTGTGAAGTGGGCGACAGTCTCCCTGTCATAGATGCCAGGTGCAGAGAGCGGAAGTGAGCTCAGAGAAGTGAAGTGACTTGCCCAAGGTTACAGAGTATGGAAGTAAAGCTGGAATATGAACCAAGCCTGGCCAACTCCAAGACCAAGCTCTTTACTCCACAATTCCCTTCACCCAAAAGTTTTGACTCATGGTACTTGTATTGAAACAATCTTTGAGACGTCAGGCCATGGGGTGTCAGAGATGGGAGGGCTCATGTAGATTACCCAGTTCGGACCCTCTGATCCAGTGAGTAGTGAAGCTGGAGCAGAAAAATGACAGCTGGGATCACAGAGTATGGATTTCAGAGTAAGACAGACCATGGGGACTCTTTCATTTTCTGAATCTGTAACTTGGACACATGGCTTAATGTTTTTAATCTTCAATTTCCTCTTCTAAAAGATGGGATCATGAGAGTGATTATTTTAGCACATTTTCTTTTTGAGGCAGAGTCTCATTTTGTCATCTTTGTTATAGTGCTGTGGCATCACAGCTCATAGCAACCACAAACTTTTGGGTTCAAGTGATCCTCTTGCCTCAGCCTCCTGAGTGACTGGGACTACAGGTGCTCTCCACAACACTCGGCTATTTTTTAGAGACAGGGTCTTGCTCTTACTCAAGGTGAATACTCAGCCAGCAAGTGCAAAAAGCAAAGATTCTGTGAGGTTTTATAAGCGGAAAACCTCAGGTTACTTCTTCAGCTTGCTGTCACCCGTGCTCGAACTCCTAAACTTAGGCAATCCACCCAACTCAGCTGCCCAGAGTGCTGGGATTATAGGTGTGAGGCACCACACGCAGCCCTGTTTTAGCACATTGTCATAAGATTAGAAAAACATATAAAATGGAGCTACTTAAATATAGCTGAGTTTCAGCGACTATGGCTAATGGAATCACATTTGTACAGAGTTGATATCCACGGACCTGTGGTCAGAAGACAGTGGCTGACAGTGGTTAAACACATAGTCTTTGGAATCAGACAAACCAAGGCTTACATGGCCAGTCCCAGTAATTATCATGTGGTCCTGGGCAAATTGCTTTCCCTCTCTAAGCTTCGTGTATGAAATAAAGAGAAGAAGAATAGCTATATTTTAGGAGTACTTGGGGGAATTAATTGTGACAGTGTATGTAAAACCTCTTAGATCAGTGCTTGACACGTATTAAGGTCTTAGCACATATTAATTAATTTGTACAACAAGCTTATAATTACTAAATGCCTAATGTGTACACATCAGGGCTCACCATTCTGAAAGCTGTCAATCAGATTGAGTTGGGGTGCTGGGAAAGGAGGATGGGAAATAGGGCCACTAGGACCCCAGGTTCTTCCACTCAACATAGGGAACCCTCCACAAAAGCTGATTGAAAAGAGGGTCAGCGCAGTGGCTCACGCCCTTAATCCAGCATTATGGGAGGCCAAGGCAGACATATCACCTGAGCTCAGAAGTTTGAGACCAACCTGAGCAAGAGTGAGATACCATCTCTCAAAAATAGCCAGGTGTTATGGTGGGGTCCTGTAGTCCCAGTTACTTGGGAGGGTGAGGCAAGAGGATCATTTGAGCACAAGAGTTTGAGGTTGCTGTGAGCTATGATGCCGTAGCACTCTACCGAGGGCAACAAAGTGAGACTCCGTGTAAAAAAAAAAAAAAAAGTTGATGAAAAAGGATGGCTTGACACAGACACAATACTCAAGGTGTTCAGCCCTCCTCTGCAGACCATTTCTGGTTCACATCCTCTGGAAAATCCCCTTTGAGACATGGTGTAAACCACAGAACTTAGAGATCTGGGGATATAAAGGTCACAGAGTTTGTCAAGGAAGGACAGAAGACAAAGGCTGCTCGGGAAAGAATTCCGATCTCTGGATTAGATCTGAATCTGCCAGGTATGAGTTTTATCAATTCTTCCCTTCTAAAGCCACATGGGCTATATCGCCTCCCAGCAATGTAGCAGAGAGCTTCTGATGACGTCATGGGAAGGGGGGGACGGGCTTATATCTAGAAGAACTCCCAGACTCCCTGCCTTTGCCAAGTGAGCCGTCTAATCCTCCAATTGTCTGGGCTCCTGCTCTCCTCAGGGCCTTTCCCTGACTGGCCTCCCTGCCTGGAATGCTCTTCCCCATGGCTTCCTCCCATGACTGGTCTCTCTCATGTTGCTCAGGTCTCAGCACAAGCGTTTGCTCTGGAGGAAGCCTTCGTGGACGACTGTCTAAAGGGCATCCTCTCTGTACCCCACGTTAGTCATTTTCACGATGTTCTGTTGTGTTCTCCAGGACTCATAACTATTAAGGTTTTTTTTGTTTGTTTACATCTTCATTAGCTTTATGCAAGCAGTAACCTTGACTCTTCCTTCACCTTTTTAACCTGAGCAGCTCAAATAGCTCCTGGCACGGGGTTAAGGCTCAATAAGGATTTGTTAAGAGAACGATAAAAGAATATGTAAATGAACTCATCCAGCCAGGTAGGATAGCTTGGCGACTCACTTCTCAGACCTTGGGCTCAGACGGCTTGAGTTCAGTCCCTTGGTCTGTCCCTTAGTAACTAATGCAGTGGAAAGATACATAATCTAGGTCTGTGTCCTCATTGGTGCGATTTGAGTGATAATAATAAATCCCTGCCTTTAGTTTTGTCTAACTGTGTTTTAGGAGATTAAGTGCAAAGTGCCCAGCATGCTGTCAGTCCTTGTAAGTGCTTTCCAACTATCATTTTTCCCTTCAGATTATTTCTCCTACAGCCTAAGCATCCCGTGTTCTTTTGACCACTGCTCCTGTGCCCTGCCTTGTGATCCTCCCTGCGATTCCTGGGGCTGTCTGTGAGGTCGCAGCCTGGTACCCTGTTTTCTTTCTGTGCCACAGGTTCACTCTGTATGCTGTGGATACACGGGGGAGGCACTCAGAGCTAAGCACGGTGACCCTGAGGACGGCCTGTCCACTGGTGGATGACAACAAGGCAGAAGGTAGGTGACCCTCCTTTCACCGCCTAGGTAACTTCCATATTTCTCCTAAGTTCTGCATTCAACAGTCACAATACCCATGCTCATATTAGCACGGGGGGAGAAAAAGGTGAAGGACCGGAGAGAGCAGGAGGAATGGAGAGCTACATTAATCAAAGCCACGAAGCCATGAAGGAAAAAATTCAGATTGACTGGCATTACCTTTGCCGGGGGAAAGACTTCCTCCTCTTTGACAGAGTTCACCCACATTCTGACTTACAGGCCCCGCGCGGCAGAGTCAGAGTCCCTTTTGCCGAGGCTTCCTAGGGACCAAACACTTTCTTCCACTTAGGAAGATGCTATAGCTGGCAAATAGGTGGCACTGAGAAGACCATTTCACCTTGTTGTGCCCGTGGTAGACATCCTTAGCAGATCACAGCAGTTGATTGAGTGATTATTGTGGAACTATAGCACTATGAGTAAGCCGGAAGCACACCAGTGGTGGCCTCAGAGTACTCAGCATAGAGTCAGATAGAGTCAGTAGCTGTCAGCCAGAGTTAGCATGCAAGATCAAACCTGTTCACTGCTTCCCATTTCATAAAGTTGTGCGTGTTGAGCACACAACTAATCAATTTGATCCACCATATATGTTGTTCTTGGGCAAAGTGTAGACATAGATTCCACATTACGACTAGCAAAACGTGATGGGAGCTTGTCAGCCCTGGTGTCTCTTCAAGTCATGTAGTTACTGTCCCACAGCCCTGGTACAAGGAATACAGCAGAGACATGGTCACCCCTATCTAGAATTTCACATTATGGGTGGGGAGATAGTTCCACAATAATCAGCTTGACGGTAAAAGTTTATGTGCTACCAGATAAGAGGAGACAGTGAATTATCGTGTCTCAAAGGCAAGGGGATCTGAGATAGTTTCCTGCTAATTTAAAAAATTATTATTTCAAAATGGCACATGCACATAGTTAAAAAATAATAAAATGAGGGCAGCACCTGTGGCTCAAAGGAGTAAGGTGCCAGCCCCATATGCCGGAGGTGGAGGGTTCAAAGCCAGCCCCGGCCAAAAACTGCAAGAAGAAAAAAAAAAAAAAAGAAAGAAAAGAAAAAAATAATAAAACGAATAAAAATCAGAGTGGAAAATAGTGCAAAGCAAATATTCTTCCCCTTCTAGCCCTAAGTCCCCAGATTCTCTTAGAGGTGATAATGACCTGGGGATGCATATAGATTTTGATCAGAGTTTTCAGAGCTGAAAGAATGTGCCTTCTATGCAGGATGAAATTAAGTTACATTGATTAGTAGGAATGACTGAAATAGGAATGGCCATGAATGACAAGCAGAAGAGTCTGGATTTTCTTTGAAAGATTTCGAACGGGAACCTGACAGACTTCTGATGGCAGAAATGTGTTGGAAATAGTACAGAGAGGAGATAAAAGATGAGAACAAGGCAGTTTATTTAAGCTTCTGCATGTGTTTAACACTTTGTGCTAAATTGCAGGCACAATAATCATATTAATACTGAAGCTTGCGATTACGAGCACTCTGTTGAGTGCTTAGCAATCTCCTTTTTACCTCAGTTCTCCAACGCACGTCTAGAGTAGACTTCATTATCTCAGGATAAAATCAAGGTTCATCTGCTCCCAGAAGCCGGGCAAAGGAGCTCCCTCACAACCACTATGCCTTTCTTGTTACAAGCCGTGCCTCTTTCCTTACTTTTTCCCACTGATTAGTGGTCTGTTTCTACACTTCTTCCCTCTCAGAAATAGCTGACAAGATCTACAATCTGTACAATGGGTACACAAGTGGAAAGGAGCAGCAGACTGCCTACAACACGCTGATGGAGGTCTCAGCCTCCATGCTGTTCCGAGTCCAGCACCACTACAACTCTCACTATGAAAAGTTTGGCGACTTTGTCTGGAGGAGTGAGGACGAGCTGGGGCCCAGGTATGGAGGTGTGAGTGTGAGTGGAGGAGCAAGGTGTTCTTGCTTCTAGTTGCCATTACTGGTCCCTTTCCCCATAGGCTGAGAATGAATTTTTGTGGATCACATAAATCAGGGCAATGATCACCTTAGTCACATCTGGGGCAAAGATGAGAAATGAGTGAACAGAATAAAAGATTTTGTGGAATTTTAGCTTCTTACACTTCTGGAATGTCAGCTAGGGAAGGACATCAATTCTCTTTGAATCAGTGGTTCTCTCTGCTCACCCCACCTCCAGTTTTCTTAGATAAGAAATTTAGGCTCCTTGAATCACTGTGCCCTACCACAATCACAGAGGGGCTTGGTGGCAGTGCCATGCTCCCTAATCCAGGGACTTTCTCACTCAGATAGGAAATCTGAGTTTTTCTAGAATAAACAGCTATGACCTTGACTAAAGTCCGTAACTGACCCTGACATAAATGTATGAATTCAACATATATTAAGGCATTAGGTTTTGTCCCCAGCAGTGACTGCCTCAGTCACTATGCAAGGAGCCCACAAATGGTTCAAACAAGATTAAGGCATAATCACTATACCCTAAAACTTCATAAAATAGTGTGTGTAGGTCATTACGAAAGTTTTGAGATGCACGAAAATACAAAACTGTAGCATCTATATAGGCAGATAAGCCAAGCAAGTTGAAATGGTTGCATTTCATGTCTTACATGTAATTGCAACATCCATTTAGCCTGTACTTAATTGCCTTTTATATGGTGGGTGCCAACAGTGCAGTGTCAAAATGTAGAAACATCTGTAGTCTTTGCCTACACACAGCTCCTGGTTGCAGGAAGTTAAAGAAGGAATTACATTGAACGAGGATAATTAAGTGTCATGATAGAAGAACAGAATCCTTTGGGAACATGAGGCATAGGCATCTGGTCTAGGCAACCTAGTGAAGCCTGCATTGGGGCTGAGACGGAGGGCTCAAGTTTGAGTTAGGCGTAAGGTAAGTGGGTGGGGGAGAGAGGTTTCAGACAGAGGAATTAGCCTTGGAAATGCTCCGAGGAGCCAGTGTTACGTGAGACCAGGGGTTTTCTTAACTTCTAATGATTTCCCTGCCACCTTTATAGTTTCTGCCCTCTCACCATGCAATGTGTACTTTATTTATTAGATAGGTCTTCTTTCTTAGATTCATTTCTTATTTAAAATATATTTGAAAAGGAAACACTGCGTCATCTTATAAAGAGAAAAACCAGCACCATCTAGTTAACCCTGAATAGAAAATTAAACCTCGCCATTCCAATGACCAGCAACAGCATCCACAAAAACAGAACGAAACAAAGAACAGAAAACAACAAAAGGGAGATTGGCAGAGAGATGTTAAAGACGCAGCCATAAATCAAGATTTACTTTTTGAAATTATCTAAAGAAGGAGAAGAGAATGAAAGAGGTAATGTCACCACTTTTGGTGAATGGGATTCTTTGTTGTTTAGTAGTAGATCTGTGATCATCTGGGAGACCATCTAAAATCCTTTTCCCTACCCTTGAGGAAATGGGTCTACAGTTTGGTAAACACTGTGTCCAGAGGATTTCCCTGTAGTTGAAGCAAAGTGTGTGACAGCAGGACTCAGAAGAGATAAGAAGGGGGAGTCTGCAGGGGCCAAATCCTAATTGGGTTAAGGAGTTGGATTGTCTCCCTAGGATAATGTCAAGATTTTCCAGCTTTTCAAGGGGTGATATTATCAGGCCTTCAAGGGAGAAAGATCCCCCTGGCCACACTTGGAAGCCTGTAGTACAGGGATGAAGAGGCATGAAGGAGGCAGTGAGGCTATGGAGGTTCTTGTGATAATAGTTCCAGGGAGACAGTGTGGTGTTCTGGGCCAGGGTAGCATTGCTGCATAGGAGGGAATTGCATGGCTCCCCAAAATACCTAGTGGGCAGCCCTTCATGCTTCAGAAAGCTTCAAAATGACCCTGTAAGGTATTCCTGCCACTTCTGGGGTGATAAGGAAGTGCAAGTTCCATGGGGTTAAATGAGATGCCCAGAGTTACACAGGGTTTGACACTGAGGCTGTTCTATGTAGCGCTTTGACCCTGAGCCCTCCCACCACTTGCACTGGCCCTCCAAGAATTTGAGGCCCTCCTGGGAGGAGATGAGAGCTTGGTTAAGGGATGAAAGGGATCTTGCCATGGGACAGGCCTTATCAGTTCTGTTGGGTCCTGGGCTTTAACTTTCTCCCTTTCACATGAAAGGTGGTTCTTTAGATAAAAGCTAAAAGAGGGCAAACTGGCAGGCAGAAGCACAAAGCCCAGATGAAAGCTGCCCATGAGTCATCTCAGCTGCCATCTTGCCTGGAGACAGAGAAAGGCATTCCACTTTATTGGGCTTTCCCACAAGGCTCAGGGAGTTTGGGTGGAGGCTGAGCCAGAGCTCCACTCCTGACTTTGTCTTTACAACCTGCTGGGATCCTTTATGACCCTCTAGGATGTAAATCTCCTGGAAAGGCCGCCTGGCCGCCCACAGAGGCAGGGTACCTTGCTTGGTAATGGGCTGTGATAAGCTGCTAACCTCCAGCCAGCCAGCCAGTCCCCAGCCTCTGTCAGCCAACCCCTGCTTGTGTCACCCAGATTCCTCCCTCTTGGTCTTTCTAGTCTGTGTTAGCCAGATGCCTCCCTCTTGGTCTCTCTAGTCTGGAAGGGGATCTGAGATTACTCCCAACCTCCCACATTGGCCTCTCTGAAGGATTTGGGGGACCTGCACTCACATCTATCTAATAAGCTTCCTGTGCAGTCTTGGGCTCTGCCCCTTTCTGACCCTCAGTCTTTTCATCTAGGAAATGATCAGTATAAACTATACAGTGCTTTTTTTTTTTTAATTAGTAGATTTTTTTCCTAAATAAATCTTATACAGAACCCCAAGTCATAGTCAGAATGCTACCTCCTCTGAGAGTTCTCTAAAATTTCTTCCCATTCTATCTATCATGCCATCATGTTTTTCTTCCTTACACTTACTAGTTTTAGTATCTTATATTGTTCATGTGTTTACTATGTATTATCTCTCTTCCTGACCACAATGTAGGTTATATATAGTTAGTGATCCCTAGGTCCTATTCATGCTTATAAGTAGGTGCTAAATAATTACTTGCTGAATAAGTGAATAATGGGATGAGTAGATGTGTGGGCCAGATGACTACAGAGTTTTCTGGCAGGAGCTGGAGTGGGTGGCCTGGAACCCCACCTTCTATGTCTCCTACTCTACACCCCTTCACCCCACCCAATGCCAAGTGTCTCTTCAGTCTCTCTGAGCTCTTAAGGGTCTATAATCATGGTTGGGAACAATTGAATTCCAGAAACTCTAATGTGTTCTAACATTCTAAATACAAATATTAAAGGACTTGAAGAGATCTCACTTCATTAATCAATTGATATATTGATTCACTTAATGTGCTAATTATGTGCCAGGCCCTGTGCTGGGGGCTGGAAATAAAAACATGAAGAAGACAGATCTTGCATAGAATGAGGAAAAGCTTGGTTGGGAGGCAGTCACAGTGGACATATCACAAGGTGCATGTGTGTGGAAGGGTGCTTCAGAGTACTGCTTCTCAAACTTTAATGTGCCGGAAAATCACCCAAGGATCTTGTTAAAGCTAAAATTGATTCAGCAGTCTGGGTTAGATTTGAGATTCTGCATACCTAACAAGATTTCAAGTGATGCCATTGTTGCTGGTCCAAAAAGCACACTTGAAGTGACAAACTTCCAGATGCAGATCCATGGAGCAGCTAACTCAGACCTGAAACTCAAAAGATGATCCCCTGAGCAAGAGAGAGAAGGTTATGCTTAGAGCCAAGGAATGAGCTGGGGTCTTCAGGGGGAAGGGAGAGAGTGCTCTCATCAGAAGGAATAACCAGTGCAAAGGTGAAGGAGTGTGGTGTAAGCGAGTATATTTCAGTCAGCAAGTATAAAAGTATAAAATCTTATTGGAGAAGAGGGTTCAAGGTGAGAGGGAAAAGGAAAAGCCAAACAAGGCCAGATTGTTTAGCAAGGGACAGATCATGATGGCTCTGTGAGTTCTGTTTGTTCTTCCTCCCAGAAGCCACAGAAAAGTTTTAAATGGGGGGGATTTCGGTGCATTTGCAATGGCTCTCAAGGGTCGGCAGGGGTGCAAAAGATCAAAGTGGAAAGATAGAGAGTAAGATGTTTCTCCAAAGTCAGGAGCCTGGGGCTCATAACCTACCTTTGTCATTTATTTGCTGTGTGACCTTGGACAAATTCCATTCCCATTCTGGACCTCATTTACAACATAAAAGGGCTGAAATCCAAAGTCCCTTCTAGCTGGGAAGCCAAGGAACCAGAAAGCCCTTGAAGGTCATAGAGACCAGAAAATAGGCACACGATGGGTGTCATTTCACCTCCAGCCCAGCACATCCTGTTTCTTGAGGACCCTGGTTGGCTAGAGTGCTAAGAGCTTTTCCCAAGAACACGTGGAGGACTGTATCATGGGATAAGCCATATTAGGGTTCTCTCGGCCTTTATAGTCACCAACCCCCAAAATGTTTTCACTTCCTGCCTAGATGTGTGGTCATATGCTCCCACAAGATCCAGTGACAAAAGGGTTTCTCTTACCTCTGTCTAATAAATCTGTCAGCCCAGTGTCCTGCAGAGCCTGGTTCTCATGACAACTACAGGTTACTGCTAACAGCTGCTCAAAGAAGACCTGCTGATACCAGCTGTTCCCACCACAAGGTTCCTATTAGGAGGAGACTTGCAAAACTGAGATCATAAGTGGCCAGGGACCAGAATTTCTCTGGTCAGAACATCCTTGACCATACTTGGGCTTCTCTATACTTTCAATTATGTTTGATCGCATCAATAGAAGAGAGCAAACACTTGAAGAAAGTACTTTCATTTTATCTCAATGAAATTGATCTATTTAGACCAGGAATGGTACTATTTATGACGTCGGCCCCTCTTGCTTCTATGGCAGACATTGCTAATAGATCCTAGAAATTATCCTGGTGTAGGTTCGGCCTGGGATCTTTCCCACCTAGCAAGATATCTGAAAAGAGCTGACACATCCCTTGCTGGTCTTAGTGAAAATAAGCAAATGTGGGATGTCATTCATTGTACATTCTTCCAAGACTGCATTAATTCTTTCTTAATATATTCAATTAGCACTCTTAATAAGTTTAAGATATTGGGAACAAGAGCAGCTTAAGCTTAGGTCACATTTTCATAATCTCAGGTGCACTTTTAGTTTTTGTCTGCGTACTTTGACTTTTCTAACAATCAAGATGGATTATTCACAGTGGATGAACACCTAAGTGTGGTATTCTTTTCTTGAAAGACTACTATTAAAGTGATAGCATCTCTCAGATTTGAAGCTATCAGAATGGAGAAACACTAACAAAGCACACTATGATTTTGAATAAGTGTCCCATGGATCTGTTTTCCCACTGATAGTGTAGCAAAGTTGGTTATTATCTTGAAGCTCCTATCACCTCTAACTGAAATAGTTTGGGGTTAGTTGAGAGACTCAGGCATTCTCACCATCAGTCAGGAATGAATTTTTTTTTCAAAGTCTCATCATTTCTTGTGAGGGAATGAGGAAAAGAGGAGGCCAGAGGCAAACATTTTCACAGTCGCCTTGCAGATCCCACATCAAACCTGGTATTGCAGATACATACCTAGGGCAGTACCTGAGCTTCCCATTTTCTGTTTCCTAGGGGTGATCTGAGGCTCCATTTGATGCAGGTTGATTCTGAGAGCAACCCTGGTGAACTATGGAGAAGCCATAAAATCATGGTTTCATTGCACAAATGCACACAGCAGCTTTAAAATGTGTGTATTTATATTCATGTTTTCAAAATGGAAATATCTTCATTGCATTTTATTCCAAAATAATTCTTGCTCATTCTAAACATCCAAATGATATAGAAGTACATAAAATAGACAGTGAAAATTTTGTGTCTCTGAACCCCTACCTGAACCCTACCCAAGAGATCAGATTAACATTATATATATATATATATATCTTTCCATGTATAGATATGGATATGGGTAAGGACATGCATGAAAATAGGAAACAGATACAAGCTTAAGGATTTGTCTGTGTCTACAAATACATCTCCATTTTCGTCATCTCTGCTATGTTTAACAAATATATATATATATTCTATGTTCTGTTGTCTGCCTACTTCCATTTAACATATGCTATACAAAATTTTTCCCCCATGGATGCATATGTAAATGTTTTGTCTTTTTGATGATCTCTTTGGCAATTCAAATAGATGAAAGTTTCACACATTAGTCTAGTTCTCTTTTTCTTTCTTTTCTTTTCTTTTTTCCCCCTCATTCTGTTGTGCAGGTACAATCATACCTCTTTGTAACCTCCAGCTCCTGGGCTCAAGTGATCCTCCACCTCAGACTCCCTAGTAGCTAAGACGACAGGTGCATACCACCACTCACAGCCATTTTGTTGTGGTTATTATTATCATTTGTAGAGAAAGGCTCTTGCTCTGTTGCCTAGGCTGGTCTCAAACTGTTGGCTTCAAGGGATCCTCCTGCCTTAGCCTCCCAAAGAGCTGGGATTGCGGATGTGAACCACAGCACCTGGCCTAGACTAGGTCTCTATTAAGACCAACTAGATTTCTTCCAATTTATTCGCTATTATATAAAAAAAAAGTCAACATAAACCTTTTGCCCACTTGCCTGATTATTTTGTTAGGTCCACATGAAGCTGTGTGCCATTTCATTCTCTGTATTAACCCATGCTAGAGAGTAGCTGTATTTTGAAAGCTCAGGACTGAACATTTAATCAATTCAAGTCAATCTGCATGTATTAATGTCTTCTTCTTGCACAGTCAGGAGCTGGACATCAAAGGAACTGTACACTGCTCAATAAGCAGGTGGGAAGTATTAGTTGAACACCTATCATGGGCCCAGTCATTTACATCTTATTTTATCTGCTGAACAGATTTTGAAAATGAAGCAACAAAGAGTCAGTGGAGTTACACAATTTGTTGAAACTCATATACAGCTAGTGTCAGAGCCCAACTTCAAAATACTGTCTTCTGATGTCAAACCTGTGTCTTGTTCAGTGTGACACACTGTATTCCAGGATATGTACACAACTAAGACAACATCTCAAGATGAGAAATAAAATATTTCTCTCATCTCAAGAGAGAAATAAAATGCTTCAGCAGCAAAAGGAAAAACATAATTATGATAGCTGGAAAGATCTGCAAGACTTCCCAAAGATGAAATTTCAGGATGGTTTTGAAACATGACTAGAACCTCATCAAAAGTGTACCTCTCACCTCAGGAATTCGATGCTTTGGCTATTGTCTCACAGCAAATACTGTTGTGAACGGCTCATCACATGGTACTAGTCTATGAACCAAGTCTCCCATGCCTTTTGGATTAAAAACAACCAACCAACCAATGGACCAACCAACAACTAACATCTACTTCAATTCACACTGCTAGCTAATCCTTTCTGGAATATACTGGATTTGATCACTTTCCATGATGGGGAACCCACTACTGTGTAGAAAAACCCATTCTATATTTAGAGGAATCCAGTTTTAAACTTTTAATTACATTGAGCCACATATGCCTTCTGTTAACTTTAGGGTGGCTTTGCCAATAATACTTGCGTGCCCCATAGCAGAGATCTGAGACCCCATGCTGTCACACTGTCACCCTTTTCCCCTTTTCAAAACACAAGGCTCCCTTTTACCACCTGTAGACTAGGAATAAAGTCTATACTGCAAAATTGTAGTGGGGATTAAATTTAAATGATGTCATATCAGTACCGTGGATACTCAATCAGTTATAACCACTATCATCCCTGACTCTCAGATTTTTGTCCCTGAATTCAGTTGTTAGGAAAAAATAACTATTTGTCTAAGTCCCCTCTTCAATGGACACACTCCATCCTGCTGTTAGTGTGGAAGCTTCCTTCTGAGACGCTCTTCAGCATCATGATCTGGCCAGTTTATACATGCCCCGTATAGCAGATGGCCTGATGAGGATGGTATGAATGAAGAAGTCACTACTTCCCTTAATCTCTGTCCTCTCCACTTCTAAAGGTTGTGGTGTTCCAAGTTTTTGTAACCACGTCATACTCTTGATTCTCATTAAGCTTAGAATCAGGTAACAGAGACATTTAAGCTCAATCCACAGAGGCAGGGAGCTGAGAGAGAGAAGGAAGCCAATGGGAACTTTTGCTTCCTGCCTCTCTTCTTTTCTCCATTTCAGGGCCCCCTTAGAAATGGAGTCCCTGTCTAATAACTGTGTCAACAGCTCTGATTGGTTAGTGCTGGGAGTAGAATGGTTGGTTGAGGGCTATGCAATTCCCAGGCAAGTGGCATCTGGTTCTAGCCCCTGATTCCTTCACAAGCAATTCCTGACCTGATCTTGCCTGCTGATACAACAATAAATTATTGCGTGGTGTCCTTTCTTCGCCTCGTGCTTCCTATTCCAGCAGGCCTGAGTCCTATCTCCAGTGAGGAAGATTTCATTTCCGGTGTTTGAGAAAAGTGGTCTCCCTGACCTGTGATTTCTCCTCAGGGAAAACTTGAAGCATGCCTGGCCTTTGATTTATGGATCTCCACTGCCTACAATTTATTACCCAGCCCTTTTGCCTTTGGTCTCTCTCATTCCCCTGCTTCCTCTCCAGCCTTTGAGTACGTCCAATCCTTCTCTCTCTGGCTTCTAAATTTTCCTGTCTCTGTTCTGTAAGTGCAAAAATTGGTTTAATACCTGTTAGGGACAAAGTCCTGGATGCCTATGGCAGTCATTACATGTCATCCTAACAATAGCCCTACAAATTAAATTTTACATATGAGAAAACAGGCAAAGAGGTCAAGGGACTTTCCATAATGGGCTCTAATGCCTCTGTCCTTTCTACTATAATATGTTATTTTGAATCATGGCCAACATTTACTTAGAGCTAATCAAATTATCCATATATCTCATCCCCCGGACAATACTGTTATTGTCCCCATTTTACTGATCTGGTGACTAAGAGTTGGTACCAAATCACATAGCTGTAAGTTATAGGCTCAGGGACTCCAGAGCCGAATTCTTCATCTTGACTCTATGGATCAGGAACCCTGGTTTTTGCTTTGCCATTGTTACTGGCTTAAGGTGTTTCTTTAAGGCAAATCATTTTCTCACTCCTACTCAATTTTCCCATCCATACAAAAGGAAGCCTTGTCCAGTTGAATTCCAAGAGTCTCTCTGAGGAAGTGGTTGAGCCTTTGAAGGAATAATCACACTGGGATGTGTTGGAGGAACTGTCTTTTTCAAACTCATTTTATATTTATTACTTATTTTTGTGAAGGTGATGACTTGTCAGTGCCCGAAGAATAAAACCCAAATACTTCAGCAGGCTTAGAGAAGCCTGGATGCTCTGATCTCTGCCAAGCTCCCTGGTCTCCCTCCCATTCTCTGCACTGGCCATTGCAAACAACTGGTGGTCTGTGCTCTCTTATGTCTCGCTTGAGCTAGGGTATTACCTCTACCTTCTCGTCGACCTGAAAAAGTTGTTTTATCATTGAAGACCTAGCTCAGGTGCTACACCTGCTGAGAAGATTTCTCTGAACCCCCAAACTGATGCTTTGAGGCCATCTCACATATTCTCATTACCCTACAAATTCTCCAACCCAGCATTCTGCGCCTGAGTTAGTGGCTATTGGTATTTCTGTCTCCTGTCACTGACTTATAAAAGACACTTAAAGCTTAAACCTGTCATATCTATCCCCAGGGCCTGGTACACAAAGGACATATAATAACATAATGAAGATGACGATGATGGTGGTGGTGGTGAAGATGATATTTTATAATATGAATCAGGTCCTTAATATGCGCCAAACACTTTTCTAAGAGTTTTACATGCCTTTACTTGCTTAATCCTTCTGAGGTGGGCTATATTTCCTTTTCATAGATGAGGAAACAGAATAAACAGCTTTTTCACTCGTACAGGGACGGTCTCTAGCAGAACCCACTTTTCTCTACATTCCAGCATCTTCTAGATGCCCAGGATGCTGGGAGGTGACCTGGGGGCCACTCCCTCTTCTGCTGGCCTCCCCTAGCTCTCCTCTCTATCTGACACCAACTGTTGTCCCTAAGTACAGCGATGGGAAACAGTTAACACCTGGATGTGCACTTTACTGGTTTATTGCTGCCAGCTTTGCTTCCCTCCACTTATTTCTCCTTAAGGCAACCAGAAATACTTTTTAAAAGTTCAGTTCCAAACCTGTGACTTTGCTTTCTGAAATCTTTCATTAAGTGAAAACTTACCCTTGAAATAATAATCATAGATAACATTTATCGAGGGCTTATTATAGATAATAATATTTTGTTAATTTTATTTTTATTTATTTTTAGAGAGAGTGTCACGCCCTGTTGCCCAGGCTGAAGTCCAAAGCATCTATCATAGCCCATTGCAGCCTCAAACTCCCAGGCTCAAGTGATCTTCCTGCCTCAGCTCCCAAGTAGCTAAGATGATAGGTACCCATGACCACACCCAGCTAATTTTTTTTTAAGTGTATTTGTAGAGACAGAATCTTGCTATGTTGCCCAAGGCTGGTCTTGAATTCCTGGCATCAAGCAATCCTCTCACCTTGACCTTCTGAAGTGCCGAGATTACAGCCATGTGTTACCACTCTTGGCATCTTTCATTATTTTTAAAACAGCACTTTGTGGTAGATTCAGTCATTGTTATCATTTTATGGATAAGGCAGGAAAACAGACAAAAATAATGAAGCAATTCACTCAATCTCACACAGCTAGTCAATGGCTGAGCTGCAATGGATTTGAACTTGAACAGTCTCCTTTACTCCATACAACCAATGCCCCCGTCTCATGCTCCAATGGCCTGGCTCCTGCTTACTCCTCTAGTTTTCCACTGTGTCCCCCATAGACCTTGTATTCCAGCCATAAATTTTGAGAACATCTCTGCAATCATTTATCTCTACACCTTCACCTGTGCTGCCTGTTATGTTTTTGTCCCCCCTTTTTAATTTAACTCTTGTTCATTTAGGAGGCTCAACACAAGATTCCCCTTCCACGAGGAAGCCTCCAGTCCTACTAAGTACCTCCCTCCTTCTTCACACAGCTCTATCAAGCTCCTGTCACTTTCTTATAATCTCCACCTGTTTGTCTTTGCCACTGAATCAGAAGTTTCACCATATAACATGCGCTCAGTAAATGAGCAATGGGTCGCTTTGTCTCCTTCACCTTCACAACAGCCCCATTTTCAGATAAAGAAATGGGTTTGAAGGTGTTTGAGTAAATTTCCCAAAGACATGGAGTTATTATGGAGTAAAGCAAGAATTCAAATGAGGAGGGCTGAAAAAGAAACTCTCCAGCCTCCTCTTGGGTTGGGGGGGGACTTGCCAGAGAGGAGAGAGGACTATGGAGAGAGTGTGATTATGAAGTGATGAATTCTTGGCACTTCAGGAAATATTCCACCCAAGTGGTGAACTATACAAAGAGGACTTTTTGAAAGGCACCTCATAAATTGCGCCCACAAAATGTACACACATAAGCCTGGTCCTTTTCCAGCTGCCATGCAGGTGCCTAACACAGTCTCCCATTTGTGGGGTCTGTTGCTGTAAAACTCCTCCAGAGGGGCATGGAGAGGACAGCAGGAGAGAGAGCCTCTCGGGGAGCCTGCCAGGATGCCTGGGCATCTTGAAGATGCTGGAATGGGGGAAAAAGTGGGTTCCACTTGGAGATAAACACCTGGACACTGAAGCTGACTTGTAGTATGACCTGAGAAAAGGACGTTCCATTCCTACTCTAAGCCTCAGTTTCAACATTTTTAATGAAAGCAGATTAGCCTAGCTCAATGGTTCTCAACTGGGGTGATCCCCCCCACCAGTGGGTATCTAGCACTGTCCGGAGACAATTTGATTGTCATGACTGAGACAGAGGCACTATTGGTGGTGGGTTGAGTCTCTAAAATGCTACTAAATGCCCTACATGATTATTCCCACAACAAAAAATTATCCAGCCCAAAATGTTGAAAAGCTAGGTGATCTCAAAGATCCTCCCTAGCTTTGTGCAGCCTTCAGATCTCTCCTACTTTCCCTCTGGTGCTGGATCTAGAGCTCTGGATAAGGTCCTCCTAATGACCAGAGTACAGAACGGTTCTCTCTAAGACTCGTCTTCAACAGACCTTGATTCCGAGACATCCTTATAATAATTCTTTATAATACTAGCTATCAATTATTGGAAGCTTCCTCTGCACCACACATTGGGAATTTCTCAGACTCAACTTATGAGGATGAGCCCATCATCACTTTCTTAGAGATACAGAGAAGTTCTGATTTGGGGACATATATATTTAGGCATTCATGGAAGAGAATCACAGGGGGGCAAGAGTTCCAAATTTCCCTCCTGGGAGAAGAGAGTATAAGAGAATTATTGGAGCAAGAAAGCAGGCAGTTGAAGAGGGTCTCTGTGGATGTTCAAGCCTGTATCTGAATACCTGACTCCAGTGGTCAGCGTGGCTTTTTTTTTTTTTTTTGCAACCTTTGGCCAGGGCTGGGTTTGAACCTGCCACCTCCGGTATATGGGGCTGGGGCCCTACTCCTTTGAGCCACAGGTGCCGCCCTCAGCTTGGTATTTGACCCTGTCATGTCATGTCACTACTCTGAGCCTTGCTTGGTTACTTCATCCATTGAATGGGGATGGAAAGAATAATACATTCAGAACCAATGTGAAGACTAAATACAAATTTTTTTTAAGGAAGTGTGAAATGAAGCTTATTGAGGAAGAGATGTACAGGCTTACAGAGTAAGAAAGCTTACAAAGCAGGATAAATTTACCATAGACAGGGAGCGGGCTTCCATCACCTGGACATGTATGCAAAGAGGCCTTAAATACAGTTTGTAAATTGTGAGTAAAGTGCATACCTAGTGGCCAGGGAGCACATGGTAAGTGTTAATACATTTTGGTTATTATCGTTGTTTTTATCTTTGTTATAATAATTTCTATGTGGTCAGAAATCCAAGGCTGATGACCTTCTAACTCCTGGGCTTCCTAGATCCTAGAAGTAAAAATGCAAAGTCAAAGTTTGTACCTCTCTTTCTCTTTTTTACACATGGCACCATTAAAGTGGACAGATTCTAAGGTAATTTTTGAATAGTCCTTTGAAAGGCTTCACTCAGGTTAGGAAGAGAGGAAACTCTTGGAAAGAGAAGTTCTCTTTTGTTTAGTGACCTTTATTCACCACCTCCAAGGCCTGCCCCTCCATCCAGGCTTCTTGCTGAATCCATGCTGTCTCGTCTTTCCTTCCAGGAAGGCCCACCTGATCCTGCGGCGGCTGGAGAGGGTGAGCAGCCACTGCTCCAGCCTCCTGCGAAGCGCTTACATCCAGAGCCGGGTGGACACGGTGCCCTATCTTTTCTGCCGCAGCGAGGAAGTCCGGCCTGCAGGCATGGTGTGGTACAGCATCCTCAAGGACACCAAAATCACGTGTGAGGAGAAGATGGTGTCCATGGCCCGAAACACGTACGGGGAGTCCAAGGGCCGGTGAGGGAGGGTGCCTCCCTCCATGAGCACAGAGACTCTCCGTGGGAGGGGAGCAGCGTTCGCGTGGATCCTGGGGCCTGGGTGGGCTGGGGGACAGCTGAGGACGGGCCTGGCAGATGACACTTGCCAGCAAGGCCAAAGCAAACTGTTTCTCCTGTGGATAGCAGACTGAGAACTTTGTAACCAATGGAATTTATTCATTTTTCTCTATCTTTTATTTTTTCTAAGATATTATTTGAGTCTATCAAAAGTCTCTCCTTTTTAAGCCTTTTCTTATGGATGGCGGTCAATCCCAAGGCAGGAGCTTTCAGGTGGAGACCAAGCGGCCTTTCCTCTTCCTCCCTCCTGCCACACTCAGCTTCCTTCCTGCCATGGACCCCGGGAGGAGACCTGTGGAGAGACAATTTTGCCTCTTCAGCATCAGGAAGGAAGCCCTGAGGATTGTTGCAGCGGGGAAGCTTGGGTCTTTAAGGACTTCTCTTCTTTCTCCCCGGACATTATTGAGTTTGCAGGATCCCTGCCTCTTCCTGCTACCTATGGGTCTGCCCAAGTCCCTGCGGGACTTTACATGCATTAAAACTCCCTGTTGTCTCTCTTCTGTTTGGGTGGTATTTCTTACCAGTTGTGTTGGGGGTGGGAGAACCTCAACAAATATTCATTGAGTTTCTATTATGTGCCAGGCACAGGGCATACAAAGAAAGACAGTGAAGCTTCTTTCCCTCAGGGAACTTATGGCCCAGTGGAAGATGTAGAGAAGCCATCTAGTGATTCCAGGCTGTGATACGGAGAAGAATGAAGGTTAAAGGATAGAATAATGGTACATTCATCATTAGGTCATGACACTCACCTGAAATGCTTCCTTGGAACAGTGTGATGCTTAAGCCCAAAGAATGAGGAGGAATAGCCAGACAGATGAGTGGATGGGATTTGCTCTAGTCTAGCCAAAGGGGATAGTATGAACAAAAGCCCAGAGGAAAGCTCAAGTTCTGTAAGCACTTTCATTAAGAATAGGGATCAAGGTAGGAAGTTGGTGGGCTGGAAGCTTGGCAGGGCATTGGAAGATTTGGAGAAAACTTTTGATGGTATTTGGAAGTAGCCAGGAGCCACTAGCAGAAATGTAACAAATGACTAAAATAGCTTGCTCTTTAAGAAAAATCACTCTAGCTGAGGGCGAAGGGTGGATTGGAGAAAGCCTCAAAGAGATGGGTGGCCATTGACATTTTCCAGACAGGAGGTGATGGCAGCTTGGATCTTGTGGTCATGGGGGAGACATTCCAGCATTGGAATCTCCTTTTATTCAGCTATTTTTAAAACAGCTTTATTGAGGTATAATTGAAATCTCCTTTTAAATGGCAATTGTACTGCTTCCATTGTGTTCCCTAAGCGGATAATGAGTACAAAGAGGTATTATAAATTCTTAACACCCTGGTATCAGCCAGGATTAGTTAGCCACCTAGAGGAAACGGGATGTGGGTCAGGTGTATCATAATGTAAAGATGACACCCACAAAAGGCTGTTGGCATTCTAAAGAGGAAATGACAATGAATAATATTGAAGGTAAGAGCAGTTAAAAGTATGCCTCCTTCCCAGTTTGGTGAGTGCTGATGAGATCAACAGTCCACTTCCTGAACACTTGCATATTGGGACCTTTTCCCCTAGGACTCAGATTCACATGGGGAAAATGGGCAATGTAAGGGAAACAAACAGAAAGGGATTCTTCCAACTTAGGTGCCTGAGGAGCTTCTCCGCCTCCAACAATCGAAGCTCCAAGGTATTCTCTCAACACGGTTTACTATCACTGGGTTTATGTTTCCACAAGTATGGAGTTTCTAACTTCCTCTCATGTATATCCCTTTCCTAAACCCTCAGTCCTAGGCTAAGCTATGAGAGTACTGTGGCTTTCCATTGTCCTGACCCAACCTGAGGAAAGATTCAGGTCAACAGTTGTGGAAAATTAAACCGCTCTGTGAGGTGGGCAGTGCTCTGAGCCCGATTAAGTCTGAATCTGACTCCACTGCTCTTCTCTAGTTATTTCCCTTTGGTGAGTAACTTGACTTTGAATCTGAGTTTTCTCATCAACAAAATGGGGTCAATGAGGGGGTCAAATCCCACCTTATGAGTTATTGCATTGACCAAGTGAAACAGGTGGTAATATACATCCATGTAATATGTAGTAGGGTTGTTTTTTTAAACTTCTAACAGAGACAATGTGCATAATACTATGAATCTTGGACAGATGACTGGAAAAATTCATCTAGGAGTGGCCTAGAGAATTCTGATTAAGAGAAGGAATTAGTGACCATAGCTCTGTGAAATATACGAATTATAAATATAATAGAACCTCCATAAGACAACTACCCAAAGGACTATAACAAACTGGTCAGCATATGGAGGTGGTCAACATATGGAACTAGACCTACTGTACTGATACATACATGTGGTGCCTGTCTGGTCTATGAAAATTAGGTCAGCTTAAGGAAGTGGTCAATGTAAGGAGGTGGTCAACAATGGAGGTTCTACTCTAGTATCAAAAATTTAAAGAGAAGTGACCACAGTGGTGGAAAGAGCGACATACAGGAATATGCGATTTTCTCTGAGGCTCTCACTGACAACTGTGGCCCTTGAGAATGTACACATTCAGGCTGCCCCCAACTTGTTCTCCCATCCATCCCCCCTCTGGAATCTGTTACCTTCCCAGCCTTTAGAGAGTTCTCAAAAGCAGGAAGGCAGAAGCCTGGTGAGATATGTGTGTGTCTGAGTATGTACATGTGCACACATACTCTGCCATGGCAGGAAAGGAGGTCAGAACAATATTTATTATGATGCTTCATTGGAAAAAGAAAAAAAAATTCTTCAAGTGCAAGTGAAGTGGCTGGGTATGGTGCCCTGGCCTCCAATTCATGTGCCCCCATGAAAATGTTAGGGGGGCTCATGCCACAAAATGCTGACAAGGACAGGACTTCTCATGTGGTCTCCACCATCATGTAAAGGACTTGTGGATGGACAGAAGTGTGTTAGGGGTCAGGAAATTGCCCCTGGATGACCCCCTCCTTCAGTATGACTGGCTTCACAGTAAGGAGTGTGCTGCCCAGGCAGCTGCTAATAACTGCCATTTAGGGAATCCTCACGGCATCAATGGCTACACATATTTCATTTACCAGTGTGCAAAACAATAGCCACCTACTATTGTGATTCTCTCTTTTTTTTTTGAGACCAAGTCTCACTTTGTTGCCCTGGTAGAGTGCTGTTAGAGTGCTGTGGCATCACAGCTCACAGCAACCTCAAACTCTTGGGCTTAAGGCAATTCTCAACCTCCCAAGTAGCTGGGAATACAGGCATCTGCCACAATGCCCAGCTATTTTTTTGTTGTAGTTGTCATTGTTGTTTAACAGGCCTGGGCCAGGTTCAAACCTGCCAGCCTGGGTATATGTGGCCAGCACCACCCTAACCACTGAGCTACGGGCACCGAGCCAGTGATTCTCATTTTATAATCAAAGAAACTGAGGTTTGGGCAGACTGACTAACCTGTCCTATTCCTATAGCTGGTGAGTGATGATGTTGAAATACTAAATGTGGGGATGATCTAATTGTGGGGAGACAAACTCTTTCTCACTGGTGAGCACTGTGCTTACTACCTCCTTGAGCAGAGGGGTACAAGGCTTCCCTTAAATGAAAAGCTAAGTCTGACTTCCAATCAATACTTAAACACTGATTTCCAGGTTTGAGGTACTGAGAGAAACAGGATCCAGCTCCTGCCCTTAAGGAACTCCCAGAATTTAGCTAACTAACCAGAGTATGATAAAATCAGATACTTTGGAGTCAAGCCAATCTGGGTTTAAGTTTGGGCTGTGGGCAAGGCATGGTGGCTCAAGCCTATAATTCCAATACTCTGGGAGGCCAAGGAGGGTGGATTGCTTGAGCTCAGGAGTTGAAGATCAGCCTGAGCAAGATCGAGACCCCCTTCTCTACTGAAAATAGAAAAACTAACCAGGCGTCATGGTAGATAACCTGTAGTCCCAGCCAGTGGGAAGGCTGAGGCAGAGCAGATCTCTTGAACTCAGGAGTTTGAGGTTGCTTAGAGCTATGATAATGCCATGGCACTCTACTTAGGGCAACAGAGCAAGACTCTGTCTCAAATAAATAATAAATAAATATCTTGGGTGTGCAATTTTCAGGGAAGGGGGCTAAACAAAAAGAAATGTGGAAGGCAAATTGAGCAGGTCGTGCTAATTAAGAGGCTCAGTTAAACTGGGGTTAACTTAACCTCTATAAATCTCACTTTTTTCATCCGTGAAAAGGGGTAAATACACCACCTCAAAAGATTATGTATATAAAGCCATTGGATATTTGGAAACAAAAGCAGCACTTAAGACTTATTATAATGACTTATTTACGTAAAACAAAATAGGTGAAATGGACTCTGCCTGCCTCTGTTTTTTTATTTTATTGTATTTTATTTATTTATTTATTTATTTATTTATTTATTTGTTTGTTTGTTTGTTTATTGTTGAGACAGAGTCTCAGTCTGTAGCCCTAGGTAGAAAGTACCGTGGCATCATAGCTCACAGAAACCTCAAACCCTTGGGCTCGAGAGATCTTTTGCCTCAGCCTTTCAAGTAGCTAGGATCACAGGCACCTTCCAGAATGTCTTTTTTTTTTTTTTTAGAGACAGGGTCTCACTTTTACTCAGGCTGATCTTGAACTCCTGAGCTCAGGCAATCCATCAGCCTTGGCTTCCCAGAGTGCTAGAATTACAGACACGATCCACGGTGTCCAGCCTGGACTCTGCCTTTAGAAGTCAGGTCACTTTCAGGATATCCTTCAATGTCAAAAGATGTGTGAGAGTTCAGTAAGTTGAGGAACAGAGACAGGACATTATGGGCACAGAGCCAGACCCATAATATCAGTGAAAAAGTGTTCCACGTGTGAGGGCTGGTGAGCTACTGGTGTGAGTAGAGAGATGGAAGGTGTGTTCGGAGAGGTTGTCAGAGCCAGACCCCCTTGTCCATTCGTTGTAAGGCACTGTATTGAAAGCAGATAGCAGTTTGAAAAGACCCTCTGGATACAGAGAATGAGTCAAGAGAATGAGAGAATCAGCGTCAAGGCAACTAGACAGTCTCCCTTCTCCCAATCTCCCATTTACTTACCTTCGTTCTGCTTAGAAGGGAGATGAGGAAACCTGAACGAGGGCCATGGCAGTGCCGAGGTTGGATCTGGGAGCTGATGAAGAAGTCAACTTGACAGGACTTGCTGACTGAGACGTGAGTTTTCTCTTCTCCACTGGTGCCTGAGCGTTAGACTGGGCAGAACCAGCTGGGGCATGAAGAGGATGATGAATCGCATGGGTTCGATGGATCGTGAATGGAAGAGGTGTGATTTGCCTCATGCATGTACAATAGTTGGAACATCAGGGAGCCAAGGATATGATTTAGCTTTATGTGGGAGCCATTCTTGGACCTGGCTGTAATTATGCGCAAATGTGCTATGACTTCCCACTACAGGTGTGTGAACATACTGAGAGGCTGGTGTAAGTCACGCAGACTTTTGTGAAAGCCTGCAATCCCAAGCCTCATGGAAAGAGCGCTGAGTTCCATCCTGTCCCCCTCCCTCCTCTTTATCGTCACTGCCCTCATCCTCATCACTTCACTGAGGTGTTGCTTGTCATCTGTCACATTCTTTTATATCTTCTTCACCACTCTGCGATGAATTAGCATCTTCATTTTGTAGATGAAAGAATGCGCTTCAGAGAACTTAGGAGACTTCCTGGTCTCAGGCATCTAGTATGTGGCGGAACCAAATTTCAGTCCAGATTTCATCTGAGCACTGAATTTTTATTCCTATACTCTGTAATAAAGTTATCATACTAGGTGAAATGGAAGTATATTACTATACTCAGATTACTATACTCTGAGGTAGAGTGCTCTGGCTTCTAGTCTTGCCCCTGTGGCATAGAGCCGCTGTGTGACCTTGAGCAAGCTGTTCACTGTCTGTGGGCTCTGAGTTCACCTGGTGCCCCCACCACTCTGGGGAAGATGTGTATGTCACGGACCTGAGGGATTATATTAGAGGATGGCTCCTGCACAAAGGACATTTTTCACTTCTCTTTCCCTTTTATTTTAGTACCTCCCTTTGAGGTGGCAGTGGGAGAATGATTGTCTCTACTTGGCCTGTCTAGAGAGGTCAAGGTCTCAGTGAGGCTGGAGCAGAGCATGGAGACCTGGGGTCCCCAGTTCTCATGTTTTTCTGGAACACAATGTCCCCAGCCAATTGCCCTAGAAACAACCCAAACCCCTGTCATAGTCACACAAACCACTGAGCTGGCAGGTTAATAGCCCTGGGGAGGTGACAACCTCTGCATGCTTTAATTTTTTTTTTCCTCCGCAAATTAGGAGAAATAGTAGTTCCCCTCATAATGTTTTTGAGATGAGTAAATGGATCAGGATATGCTGGATACTCAGAACAGTACCCAGCATGGGACAAGTACTACACAGATGGTAATTGTTATTCTTGTACTCAGCATCCTACTTCCTGGCCACACAAAAGTCTCAAAAACACTCTCTTTGGTGTCCTCTCAACCTTTGCATGTGCTGTTCCTGCTGCTTAGAAAGGCCTTCCAGCTTCGGAAGAACCTGCTTAAATGTCATTCATTGTCATTCTAGGGAACGTGATCCCTAGAATGAGGGGACCCTGAGAGAGGATCCCCCAGCAGCACCACACATGCCCAGGAACCCTCAAGAACTGTGCCCTTCCAATCTGCACCATCAACGCAGAGTATGAGGGGCCTGGAGGGAAGGCCACAGCCAAACAAAACCCACAGGCTTTGTGTGGGGGTGTGCTTTTTAATTGGCCTCTGCCCATAAAACTGCCAGACCCTGAAAGGCGTTCACTGTCTGTCTCCCTTTGGAAACTTTGCTCCATGTGTTTGTACATGTTATAGCCAAAGCCAAGCTGTTCTGTTTTCCTGTTTTACAAGAGTTGGCAGCAGGGGAGGGCGAGGGGCCACAGGTGTGCTCTGCTGGACAAGCAGGCACGTGTGCCTGTGTATGTGTGTGCATGTGCGTGTGTGTGTGTGTGTGTGTGTGTGTGTGCGCGCGCAAAAGACAAGAAGGCTGGGAGGTGGCTAGTTTAGGTAATAGCAGGCACCCCAAATGGGTAAATAGAATTCAGATTCTGGACCCAGCTCTGACACTAACAGGCTGAAGGACTCTGTTAGTCCATCCTCTGTCTTGCCCGGAGAGCCTCTTTGTAAACAGGTTTGTTGGGAAAAAACTTCACCGAGAAACCCTTCCGCTTGAAAGTTCTTGGAGTTCTGAGCTCTTGGGGCCCACAACTGTAAAGAGGGGGGAAACAATTCAGTGTATTTGTGGAGGATGGTGATGTTACAAAGCAAACTTCTGGAAGAGAAGCGTTACTTCTTATTCCAGGAAGGCTACTCTGACCGGACCCCCAACTTCAGAACAGGGTTCCTCCTTTTAATTCTTACAGCCCCCACACTTCTGTAATGTTCCTGCTTGACCCATGGGGTTCTAATTTTCCCTTTAGATATGTTTCCCCCAATAATGTGAGCTCCTAGATAGGGCCATGTTTCATGTTTCCAGGGCTCAGGGTAGGTTGAACCATATGGTAGGTGCTCAGGAAATTTGTGCTAATGCTGTATATGACCTGGAAAACTCGGTCCAAATATAAGGCCTTCTGCTCTCCCCGTCAGTCAGAGAGGCCAGTCTCTGGGGGATTCAAATTTAGAATGACAAATTTCCATAGCAACCAGGGCAATAATTTCCCTTTGTTAGCACTCTCCATAGCCGGGGTCTGATCTAAGCCCCTTCATTGCAGGCTTTCACGTAGTCATCCCACACACTCCTCACTGTATCTGTGAACACCCCCGTTTTACAGAACAAGTCTTAAGGTTCAGGGAATTTAGGTGATTCTTCTCCAGTCCCCCTGGTAGTAAGGAGCTGAGATGCAGATCTAAGACACGGAAACACAGCAGCAACGTTCCCCCACCACTCCAGAGGCCAAGGCTCCCAGTGTGGGAAGGCAGAGACTGAGAGCCAGAAAGGACAAGGTACTTTCTTTTTCAAGGTCATGCAGATGGCAGAACCAAGAGTGGAATATTTCTTGATTTTATCTCCAGCACACTCCTCACCCCCTGGTAACCTCAGGCCCATCCTCTTCCCTGACCTCTGGGCCCTAGAGAATGGCAGGGAGAAGGCTTCACTTCTTCTTAAGAATAGAGGCCAGTGCCAAGTCGGGTCAGCCTCCCCAGGTGGTTTTGCAGCACAAATACCAGCCTGGTTGCTGCGGTTCACTCGGTTTTATGATCAAGGATGACGTAGTTTCTTCACTCACTTGCCAGCTATTCAACTCCACTGTCAAAGAACAGCCTTCCTGGGGCCGAACACGAGGCAAGCACTAAGAGAGGTTGTCCACAGTGATCAGCGAGGCTTGCCTGGCCTTATCAGAGAGAAAGGCATGACTGATGGACTGTGTAGCCTTGAGCAGATTTCTGCCCCTCTTTGGATCTTTATCTCCTGTGAAATATAATTCGGAGAATTGGGTTCAAACATCCAAATAACCCGGGGCTGCGGTGGGGGGAGTGGAAATACAGACTCCTGGGCCACACTGTTTCATCTGTGTTAAGTCTTCAAGACAGGCCTGGGAATTTGTATTTTTGCAAATTTCCCTGGGTGGCTTTGATGCCTGGCATGTTTGCCAAGCACAGACCTAGGTGATTTCCACAAGCCTTTCCAACCAGGGAAAACAGAGCCTGCCAGTTTACATGAGGAAACTGTTAGTTGACACAGGCACCTAATACCATCATCAGATATTGCAATAGTAGGTATGCAGCTGCAGGAGCGGACTGCTCTGTTGGCATTCGTGAGTATAGAGATAAGACTAAAGGATCTCTGCTCAGGGAACCTGCAAATAAAGGGGTGCTATTTATGGGGAGGTGGTTATGGTGAGCATTCCATCTTTAGAGGAGTTAAGGGGCAACCAAGGTGCGATGTGTATCCCTGTTACACAGAACTAAATACCTGGAGAAGGAATTTTTTTTTTTTTTTGCAGTTTTTGGCTGGGGCTGGGTTTGAACCCGCCACCTCTGGCATATGGGGCCAGCTTTCTACTCCTTTGGGCCACAGGCGCTGCTCCTGGAGAGGGAATTTTTAAGGAATAGAGTAATTCTGAGGAATGAATATTTTTGTCTTTTGGAGACAGAGAAATTAAGTTCAAATCCCAGCTTCCCCCAAACCTTGGGGGAAACTTTACAGACCCAGAATTCAATTTTCTCACTAGAAAAATAGGAATGACCAGATTCCTCTACTCACTGGGACATTATGAGGAAGGCACTATAAGTAAATAAGAAAGGGGCCCGACAAAGAACCTGATACACAGTAAGTGCTCAATAAAAACTTGTGGTTTGCTTCTTCTTTAGTTTTCTCTCGTCCGTACCCCTGGCATCACTCTTAGTTCCCACAGAACCTAACTTCAGGGAGGAAGAGTGTCTCACCCAACCTCCTGGTCCGTTACATAAGACGTTGGCACTTGCACTAAAAACAAAATCAACAAACAAAAACAGAACAGAGGATGATTATTGGGCAGCAGGGGTTTCTGTGGTTGGCTGAGGGCTGGGGCATGGGCTGCAGATGAGAATTTCCTGCCCCTGTTCCTTTTAAGTCTCCAAATGAAACTTCCAGTTGGGGCTGGGCCAAGCTGAGAACCCGCTCGGCACATCTGTAATTGGGTTAATGGTATTTGAACTTGCTTAATCTATTTATCCCAGTGTCAGTGGGATGTAACAGTCATAGAACACGCTGCTATCCTTTATGCTAAGCAAAAACAACACAGTATTTCCAAGCAGCAGTGACACAGGCAATAATGGCATTTTTTCCGCAGCTTCCTGCATCATCCCAGTCACACCCCAGTGCGGAATCAAGTTTAAGCATTGTCATGCTCTCATCTTGGTCATCAGACCTTTTTGTCTCATGTCTTATACCCAACTAATGTCAAGCTGCCTGCAGTTGCCTGCCTACACCTCGCTTTTTCAGACCGTAACTTGGTTCATCCTGCTTCCATAAACATACACACTCTTGCCATCTTTTTTTTTTTGGTCTTTCTGCCTAACTCTTACTTTAGAGGACAGTAGCAGTTTCTCTTATGGCTGTTCAACAGCAGTTACCCCTTCTCAGCAACACCCAGATCCTTTTTAAAGAGAAGAAGCAGAGAACTGCCTCTGCCTATTGGGTGTGGTCTGGGAGGAGCTCACATCATAATGCTGTATTCTCAACATGTGAGAACCACCAGGCATGTGACCTGCGTATGGCCTGTATGAGAGTCTTACTTCCAGAATCTTGAGCAGAGTGATACAAGAAAGGAATAGCTGGATTTTGTTGAGCTGGAAAGCCCGGATGAGATTTTTGATTTCTTCTTGCTGCCAAGTCCCTGAAGTGACCTGGCTTTCTAATTCTTTCAAGTCTCGTTCTCCACCCTTGCCTAACAGGTTAAAGCCTGTGAGCCAAGCTTCCCCAAAGGAGTCTAATAAATTCCCTTTGGGCCAAACTCTGTTGCTGCCTCTTGCAACCTATGAACCATGACATGTATATTCAACCATGATCCAAGACTGTTTTCTGTGGAAAGCCGTCCTTGAACCCTGAGAGATAGGACTCATTTAGTCCTGATGTTCCCACAGGGGACCTACTATGTACTTGGTTCTGTGCTGGGCTTAGGCTATACAGAGCCTGGGTACCTGGCCCCTCCTCGGAAATTCTCAAGCACCAGGGAGTGCCTCTGTTAGTCCTGACAGCATGTTGGAAAGCTCTGGTTTTGTAACTTGTCTTCTCCAAAGCCTGTGCCATCTCCAGTGACAGTGCAGTGCTCCATTCATGCCACACTTCTGAAGCCAGCACAGTGCCTGGCACAAAGTTGATGCTACGAAATTATGTGTTAAAGCAAACTGACTTACCTTTGGGGGTTCCCTGCAAAGCAGCCTCAACCTTAAATTCAAAACTACTTTGAGAACTAACCCAGACGCTGTTGTGTTTGGGGAAAGCAAAGGGGAAAAAATGGTTGGGGAAAAAAATTTGCAATGGATGTGTGATTTGAGTCAATGAAGCATTCTTTAGCTCTTGGCCTAATTTTTAAAAATTACCTTCTAGCAGTAACCATGACCCAATAAGTGCTTTGGTGACTGGATGGAAAGATTTCATCTAGGGGTGCTAGTAAAAACCCCAGTAAAAGGGATTCCCTTTCCCTCTTTCCACACCCCTCTCCCCTTTCCATAAGAAGCCTTAATGGACCCTCAGTGCAACTCTGACATGATGGAAACTGCAGAGAGATGGAATTTCCACACTGGACAGAGAACAGAAGAATGCTATTCTTTTCCCTGCAACCTTGGAACTGGCAGGCTGCCCCCGGGTGGGAGAAGGGGTGTGTAGAGAAAGGAACTAGAGTCAGGGCAGTTGTGGCTGGAGTGGGGTGGGGAGGGCAGGACAGCAGAGACCTAGATGATGGCATGACAGGCCTCCAGATGTTTGCTCCCTGCAGATGTGCTGGCGATGGTTTGGCCCACACATCTGGGAGATATCATCACCATTCTCCCATCTGGAGAGCACTCTACTGGTTACAAAGCGCTCTCTCTGACGTCTCTAATTGGATTCCCTTGGCAAAAAAAAGAAAAAAAAAGAAAAAGGAATATATATATATTGTTTGCATTTTACCAATGAGGGTCCTACTAAAGCACTCACTACGGGCCGGCCACTGGTCTAAGTGCATTATAATGTTAGCTCATTAGATTTACTCGGCATTTCTTCAAGATGGACATTTTTATCCCCACTTTACAGACAAGGATGAGTCACACTAGGGTTGCTCAGGATCACAGAGGGATGGGGCAAAGCCAGGATTCAAGCCTAGGCAGTTTATAGCCGAATCTATGATCTTAACCATTATTTCCTCCCTAGTGAAACTGGGAATGGAAGTGAATTTGACTCTTAATTTCACCTTCCTGCTTATAGCATTGTGTAAAGTGTGATTCTGTAGAAGACCTTAATTCGTTCAAACATGTGCTGGGGGACTTTAACATGCCTGGTAATAAGTTGGTCAGTGGAGACCCAGAGTTGAGGGAAAACATCTTAGCACCCCTTTCCATGTGGTTTTAAGTGTTATCAGCACATAACCGGTTTATATTCAACTCCTTAAACCATGGACAATACATTTGGGGCACTTAATAAATATGTGTTGAATAAATGAATGGGTTGTACCTGTTCTTGAGCAGCTCCCAATCTAAAGAAGAAAGACTAAGTGAATATATATTCATTTAATTATATATCATATAATCATAGTTATATGACATATATAATATAAAGTGTTAAGACTTACAGTATGGTCTAGAAATGGGGTGGATTAGCATAAGGATGTAGGCAATTTCCAGTAGTTCTGCACCCCAAAATGGAGAGGTATCACAGATAGAGTACCTATCAAATGTGTCTGCACAGGTAAGCAGGGACACATTCTAAAGAGTTGGGCAGTAAGTTATAGGGCAGGAGTCAGCAAAATTTCTCTTTAAAAGGACACAGAGTAAACAGTTTAGGCCTCGTGGGCCACATGGACTCTGTTGCAGCTACTGACATCTGCGTCACAAAAGCAGCCATGTGTAGTATGTAAATGAATGAGCATAGCTGTGTTCCAATAAAACTTTATTGGCAAGAATAGTCAAAGGGCTGGATTTGACATGTGGGCTATAGATTGCTGCTTCCTGTTGTAGGTTATTGAGTGCCATTGATGTGATGAGGTCAGATTAGGTTCTTGTCCTTCATTCACTTCATAGGTATTTATTGAACACCTACTATGTACCATGTATAGTAACAATTATTTGGCTCTTTTTGCTTACAGGCAGAAAGAAGTCACTGAGAGGGGCTCATGAGCTATATTTGGCAGGTTAAACATACACCAAATTACTCCAAAGAAGGGTTATCTGAACTCTGGCCTAAAGGATGAGCAATAGCAGATGATCTGAAAGAATGTTTCAGATATATAAAAGCTGGGTAGTGATGGAGGACTTGCACAGTTAGAGACTCTAAAAGGAATTAGCATGTTTGGAGCACAATAGAGTGGCAGGAATCCAGGCTGGACATTGAGTGTCAGATGAATGCTATAAAGTTGAGCCGCATGTGTAATTAAAATTTTTCTAGCAGCTACATTTTTTTTTTTTTTTGAGACAGAGTCTCGCCGTGTCACCCTTGGTAGAGTGCCGTGGAATCACAGCTTATGGCAACCTGAAACTCTTGGGCCCGAGTGATTCTCTCACCGCAGCCTCTCAAGTATCTAGGACTACAGGTACCCGCCACAACGCCTGGCTATTTTGTCTGTTGCAGTTGTTTAGCTGGCCCGGGCAGGCTTGAACCCACACCCTCAGTGAATGTGGCTGAGCTGTAGCCACATTTTTTTTTTAAATTAAGAAGAAACAGGTAAAATGACATTTGATAATATGTATTATTAACCTAAATATTATCATTTCAACATTTAATCATTCTCAACAATTGCTTGAGATATTACATGTTCTTTCTCCGCACAACATTTCTGAAACCGCCTGTGTATTTTCCACGTGCAGCATATCTCCATGCAGACTAAACACACCCGTGCCCAGTGGCCACATATGGCTAGCGGACATTGAATTGGACAGTTCCAGGCTGGGTTATTCAGGGCCAGAAGGTCACCACCGGAGTCTGGGCCTTGGCGTCAATGAAAGATAGTTAAAAGTCATCATTCTGGTGGCAGGATCGCCTTCATCTTCAAGTTTGTAGTTTCCTCTTAGCAAACTGCATTGAGGTAGGAAGATCAGAAAAGATCAGAAAAGCAGAAATGAGAAGAAAGGAAGAAGGGAGAAAGTCCAACTTCTAGATGGGAAAGAGGAGAGTGTTGCTTTTATTTTTAAAATTGAAAATAATAAAATAAAATTCCTAAATGACCTAGACAGGTGATCCTGGTCATATAATGATGTCAAAGCTTAGAAGTCTGGCTAATCATAAGGTCTGTGAACTAACCATTTATCAGTAGCCCTCTCATTCAGAAACTGAGAATGTCAGAAAAAGAAGGATAGATCAGTCTAGGAGACCACCTCATCTTCCTGACTGCCAGCTGTAGGTTTGGGTTCTAGAGCCCATCCCGGTCTGAGGAGCAGGGCGATGGCAGCCCACCTCACTGAGCTCACAAAGGCTGAGACCCACTTCTCCACAGAAACTCGAAGGACTTCCTAGGTGGTGGGAGTGCTCTTCGTTATACCTACCCCTTCCCAGACGCTCAAATATTTTTCTGCCTGCCCCAAGTCCATACTTGGCCTCAAAATATTAAACATGAGCTTTCTGCTTGATCAACCAAACTCTCCTCCATATTTGACTCTGTTTTCTAAACACTGGCAACTGGGATGTACTAAGTGTTAGAATTACTGATTTTTAAATTTTAAATCAGATTTTCTGTTTTTAGACACATACTCCTCTTGGGAAAGCCTGCCCAGCAGGAGGCCTTCAGAGGATCCCTTCTTTAACGAAAAAAGGAGAAATATTTGGTAATTAATAAGAATTTTTATGCTAGCAGGCATTTTCAAAAGTGCTAAAACCTTTGTTCTTGTAATTGGTTTAGTTATAGCTTGTACTTTATATCAGTAAGTAGATTGGCATGCGTTTTCTTCACAAATGATACTTAACTTGGGCTCTGTCCTGAGTTAGAAACACCATGTATGTCTATCTTCCTCAAATAATCACAGGGGTCCTACTGTGTGCCAGGGGAAACAGATTGAATGAGAGGCAGCTTCTCTGTGTTTATGAGGAATGGAAGAGGGACATGGGCAATTATCACAGCATGTTTGAGGCAGCTGTAGGGGAAATAGGGGTAAGTGGGGGCTTACAAGTTTCCAGACTTGGTCAGGCTGAGAGAAGACTTCAAGGAGTATCATTTAGGCAAAATTTATTTTGGGGTAGTCATAATTAGATGGCCTTGTTTCAAATTCATATTTTCCCTCTGTAGGAGTCATATAGCATTGGAAAATTTATTTATTTCTTACCTCCATTCCCTCATTTATGAAATGAGAATATTGATAATTATACTTATCTCAGTGGATTGTTGTGTATATTAAATAGTGATACGTGTAAAGTATTTAGTTTCATGTCAGGCATATTGTAAGCCTGCAATCAAGCTATAATAATAATCATTAGTGGTGCTAATCTGACCTGCAAAATGAAGAGTGAATGGAAGTGAAGAGAATAGGTAAGGGAGGGTGATTTAACAGTTAGAAGTAAGAGAACATGGCGTGCTCAGGTAACTAAAAGGAGTTTTGTTTGGCTGAGCATGAAGCGAATAGCAAGTAGGGGGTAGATCAGTGTGGTAGCCAAAGGGAAGCCTAGCAAGATGGGTAGAATCTATCATGAGGGTTCCTGTTAAGCTTTTGACAGCATATTTTTGAAGAAGTGAACCTGTTTACACATTTCAGCCTCTGAAAACAACCTAAGTTTACAGGTGAATGGGGTCTCAACAATTGATGCCTTGTATGTGTTAACAGGAGTTCCAGGAGACCCGCAGATGTTTGAGATGAAAGCCTTTGGCAGGGAGCTTCATGGAAAATATTTTTTAAATATCAGCACAGAGAAATATTTGTAACAACTCAAGGGAAAGCCATTCTGCTAGCGGAAGAGAAATATCAAGGGTTAGGTTTAAGTCTTGGATGGGGCTCTAAATGTCTGGAAAAGTAAGGTCTCTCTTTGGCTCCTTGGAAAGAGGTTTTGAAATTGGAATTGATCATTGGAAATTCACCTCCCTGGGGAGTGAATGTGTGTGTTTGTACACAGATTAATGGATGGATAAATGCACTGGAGAAAATGGGGCATCTGGTCACTTCACTTCCGACATGTGGTCTGTGTTACCTTGACGTGTTTTTAATCCTGGAAAGGAATGTGTTCTGTATGGTAAACAGGTATCAAGGAGAAAGAGCGTCTCCTTTAGATACAAAGCCCAGACAGTACCCTGGAAGCAGCCATAGGGGAGTACCCTATATCTTGCACAAACTCTTCTCAAAGGAAATCACTTCTGTGCTTCTTCATACATATGGAGGAGAAAGAAGGAATGAGGAGACAGAGTAGAATCTTAAAGTCAAGGGGACCCCAGGTTTTCTCAGCCAGCCTACTCTTCTTTCCCTCTTCTAAAATTCTACTTGATCTTCAAGGCTCAACTAAGTGCTGTCTCTTCTAAGAAGCCTCCTGGGCTCTTCCCCAGCCCCATCTCCTGTGATTGGCCAGGTGTAGACAATGTTCTGACCACACCTACCAGGTTGCAACTCTCCAACTGCATTACTGTGCACTCTCTCCCACCACGGGCCTCGCGAGAGGCTGCTTCCTCCGCCCAGGACACCTGTCTTTTCCTTCTTGATGTGCCTGGCTCCTACTCAAGTTGAAAACTCTACTGGGGGGGGGGGGGCGGGTAGGGCAGCACCTGTGGCTCAAAGGAGTAGGGCGCCAACCTTATATTCTGGAGGTGGCGGGTTCAAACTGAGCTCTGGCCAAAAACTGCAAAAAAAAAAAAAAGAAAGGAAAAGAAAGGAAAAGAAAACTCTACTGGGGCATCACATTCTAATGTTTGGGAAGCACAGATCTAGAAGAAGGTGGTGGACCATTATGATGAGAAGACTGTGGTTTCTAAGAGGCTCTGTTGACTCCAGCTTCAATAAAATGCATAGTTTTCATGAGCAATGGACAAGCAATTCTTTATTCTATCAAGGGGTTAATCCTGAGGATTCTCCAGCAAGTTTCCTGTGGATTTAAACTATGAGAGGGACTCATGTCACTACCCTGGTCTGTCATGGCTTATGTCACCTGCACTCAATTCTTCTTTTCTATAAAAAATGGATTAGTATCATTTTGACTCCTTTCATGACTACTTTTGGCTACTAAACACCCTGGAAGATACAAGTGTTCATTCCAAGTAGATGCAGCTTACCTCAATCATACCATCTCCCTTGCCCTCACTCCTCCAGATCAAAGGAATCTGTTCTAACATATTATACCTCTTATAATTCTCTTGATCCCAACTTCTCTTTTCCATCATTGCCCCACCACCACCAGGTCATTTCTTACCTGGACCACCACTACCACTTCCCATTTGGTCCCAGGTGAATCCTGGCACTACCTGTAACCTTTGATTCACAAAAAAATAGAGCTAACTCAAAATTAAAATTTATTTCTGACATCCCTTTCCCTGAAAGCATCCATACTTTTCCATCACCCTTGGAATAGTGTCCGACCACCTTCACGCTGTTCCAGATCCCACTGAATTTCTGCCCATATTTCTTACCACTGTAGAGTGTGTTGTATGACTTCCCATAGTCAGTCTTCACTTTTCTTTGCCTGAGAGCTTTTTCTAATGATGCAATCCCCTTTTGCCCACCACACCAGCCTGAAAGACAGATGTGCTGGAGGATTAATGCCTCCGGGTCAGCCCTTAACCAACGACCAAGGGAGAGACTGATAAATGCTCCAGCTCTTTGGCATCTCCGGTGGGGTGACTCTGAGGAGTATGGTCTCCCTTGGCCCACAGAGTTCCCCAGAGTATTAAACAGCAGCTGCTCACTGTAGTACCATGCTTGATAATAGACCCTGTCTTAACTACCTCCTCATTCTTATTCCACTTACCCTCTCTTTTCCTTTTAGTTGCTGGTGTCATCCAGATAAACTATTCGCACTTGAATCTCAGGGTTGGCTGCTAAAGGAACCCAAACTAAGACAACGTACATTTACAAATCCCTTGGCAATTTGTCTCTCTGTATAACTCTCTGGCCTCTCTCTTCCCCAGCGTGGTTTCTCTGTTCCCCTTCTTCCTTTTTTTTTTTTTTGAGACGGAGCCTCAAGCTATCCCCCTGGGTAGAGTGCCATGGCATCACAGCTCACAGCAACCTCCAACTCCTAGGCTCAAGCGAGTCTCCTGCCTCAGCCTCCCACGTAGCTGGGACCACAGGCGCCCGCCACAA
>CAUYQV010176634.1:0-14951 GCA_963574575.1 Galagoides demidoff | reverse complement strand
AATGGGAGAAGATATTTGCAGGTTATGTCTCCAACAAAGGTTTAATAACCAGAATCCACAGAGAACTCAAGCATATTATTAGCAAGAAAAGATCAAGTGATCCCATCGCAGGGTAGGCAAGGGACTTGAAAAGAAACTTCTCTGAAGAAGACAGGCACATGGCCTACAGATACATGAGAAAGTGCTCATCATCCTTAATCATCAGAGAAATGCAAATCAAAACCACTTTCAGATATCATCGAACTCCAGTAAGATTAGCCCACATCACAAAATCCAAAAACCAGAGATGTTGGTGTGGATGTGGAGAAAAGGGAACACTGCTACACTGCTGGTGGGAATGCAAACTAATATGTACCTTTGGAAAAATTTTAGAGAACACTTAGAGATCTAAAAATAGACCTGCTATTCGATCCACAATTCCTCTTTTAGGTATATATCCAGAAGACCAAAAATCACATTATAACAAAGATATATGGACCAGAATGTTTATTGCAGCCCAATTCATAATTGCTAAGTCATGAAAGAAGCCCAAGTGCCCATCGACCCATGAATGGGTCAAGAAATTGTGGTATATGTACATCATGGAATATTATGCAGCCTTAAAGGAAGATGGAGACTTTACCGCTTTCATGTTTACATGGATGGAGCTGGAACATATTCTTCTTAGCAAAGTATCTCAAGAATGGAAGAAAAAGTATTCAATGTACTCAGTCCTACCATGAATCTCATTTATAACGCAATTATAGCCCAGGAAGAAGAGGAAAGGGGAAAGGAGGGGAGGGGAGGGGTGGGGGTGGGTGGAGGGAGAGTAATTGGTGGGACAACACCTACAGTGCATCTTACAAGGTTACATGTGAAATTTACTAGGTATAGAATATAAATGTCTTAACACAATAACTAAGAAAATGCCATGAAGGCTATGTTCACCAGTTTGATGAAAATACTTCAAATTATATATAAAACCAGCACATTGTACCCCATGATCACATTAATGTACACAGCTATGATTTAATACAAAAATAAAAAAAGATGTTTAACTCCACAAGAGTGAACTAGAGGAAATTGGTGATTTCCCATAATTTAAATCTATAAATCTACACAGATTGCCATAACTCAGATTATAGCCTATTTTATATGATCTACATTCACATATACATGTATATTTCTATGTATACCAGATATTCATACTAGAAATGAGAAAATCGAATAGTTGTTATTTTTGTTCAGTGGCAGATATTTGTGAAAGGGTGTTAATGTCGCTTCCAAAGAGATTTTCACTTTTCACTACATTTCCTTATTAGTTTGACAATATCTTGGGGGTGGGGATATTCTGTTAGTTTGTATATTTGTCCTTTCTTTAAATAAAATGAATATTACTTGGATCTCCTAAAACATTTCTGAAGAGTCATATTTTAAGGCCAAAACAGAAGTTAGACATGTTCCCTGCAGGTGCACCCTGGTCTCCAGGAACTTAGGCTCCTATGTACAAATGAGTTTCATATTGCCAAGTGATTTTCAAGAAAAAAAATGAGAGTCATCTAAATATTCTCAGAAAACATGGGAGAAGGGAAGGAAAAGTGTTTTCCCCATTTTAACATTAGTTTATAAATACTAATTCACTAACACTGATATGCAGTGGGTTGAACTTGTCGGCCAAACTAAGGCAATGGAAATATTTTGTTTAGAAGAAACAAAAGCAGTAGGAAGACAGTCTGTGAATCCGAGAGTGACAAGCACACGTTCAACCATTTCTGGAGCCTGTATATCTGCCAGGCATTGTTCCAGGCACAGGACGGAAACCACCACCCTCCTGCTGCTCACAGCCTCAGGCGAGCAGCCTGAGCTTGTTAGCCCTGAGAGTTAGATGTGTTTGGATGTGGAGGACCCTCTAAGGGGCCACCAGATCCTCCTAGGAATTAAGGACTTGCTTCCTGGCTGCTGAGAGTGCAGCTACCCACCTTTTTAGAGATTAGAAGTAGCTGAAGAAAACCGCTTCACCTAAAATCAGATCCCCTTCCAGGGCACCATGTATCCAAAGACTTACAACACAAAGGTCTGACTCCCACCACAACTTAGGACAAGAGACATGTCACCATCAAGGCTTCCTGTGGAGTCAGTTGAGGCCCTTATGGGGAACTGATTCAGCCAAGAAAGGGAAATCCGAACACCTTAATGACTGACAGACCCTGAGATGACCCAGACAACTGTCCGAATACTCCATGTAATGACTGATGAACACACGGCTTTAAAACGCCTAGTCCCCAACTCCGGAGAATTCTGAAAAGCCACCCCAGGCCTAGAGCCCCCCCTGACATTGACTGAGGGCTTTGGGGGGACTCACTTTTTCTGCCCAGTCCTTTCCTTCCTCCCTTTGTGGGTGTAGACAATACTCTTTTCAGGATCTCCTTCCCAGCCTAACCCATCCGCAACACTGGGCAAGTCTAGGAAAGTGGTGGGAAGTGACAGGTCCACGGCTCAGGGCCTCACACGGTCTCCCGGCCTGCTTCCCTCCTCCGTGGACACTCTCGCTTAGCCCCATTGGCTTCTCCAGGGAGACCAACAGGGGACCCAGGGGACTCAGGGTGCAGGACGGAACTATGTGTGACCCAGGCTTCCTTCCGCCTTGACACGATTTGGGGCGTAGTCTCAACGCTCAAGGTAACAGTGGGCTCCAGAAGGCGACCGCCTCCCATATGAGAGCTGCTGCCTCCAGGGTCCCCTAATTGTCCCTCACCTCCTATGAGTCTTGCCAATCGCGAGTCCCTGGGAGTTTCATTTACCTTCTTTGGTTTCCCTTAACCCTGCCCACCCCTAGTAAAGAGTCCTTTATTGAACTCCTTATCCTACTTAGGAACACCAACTGCCGTCTGCCGTGTCCTGATAAATACTGACCAGCCTAAGTGTGTGTGGAGGCCAAGCAGCCTCCTGAGAAAGTCCACACGGAGTGTGAGCGCGCTCGGCTCAGCGGCAGGCGCCCTGCACCGGGACGGCCAGGCCTGGAAGAAAGCAGTCTGGGGTGCAGAGGTCTCCGGCAAGCGGCTTCACCTCTGAGTCTTAACTTACCCCTCTATATACACCAGAAAATGAGGGTAGCTCCTGAGTCAGGAGCTTTCCTTGCTAAGGAGCAGAGAATCTGAACCCAGGTGGCCACGATGATCCATATGTCTCCCACAGCAAGAAAGTCGGTGGTTGTGAGGCTGCTCAGTGATGCTCCTCGGGGCTCCAGCCGCCTCTCTCTGCAATTCCGCTGCTTTGCTCGGCCCTCCCTTTTCACAGCTTTGTCTCCAGACTAGTTTCCTTCACTGCCCAAGAGAGACAACCGCAGAATAAAAGCCTTACTCTTCCTTCTAATTGGATCCACCACGTAGTTTGCTTGTCCCTGCCTCTACCAGTGAGAATTGCTCCGATTGGTCAGGGCCTGGATGCTGAACCAATCACTGGCAAGGAGACTAATCACCATGATTAATTTAAACTAATAGGCTCTCCTCCTAGAGCCAGAGGCAGGGCCTCCATCCTGGGCCACTTGTAGGCTTCCTTTCAGGTGAAGGGCTCAGGTGAACACCAGCCAGGATTTCCAGGTGCGGGGTGGACCCCGGGGGCAGCAGAATCCTGACACACACCTGTCCCTCACCTCCAACGCCCGCGGAGGGCAGGCTAGGGCTGACCTGGCTGCGTACAGAGGAGGGCTGGCTGCAGGAAAGGGCACCGTGCCCTGGGCTCTCCATTTTTGTGAAAGATTGATTTGGTCACTACCTGGTCTGAGTCGAGCATTGTAGTTGTGATTTGTGAACTCTCAGATATGTAGGCTTAGAAAACATTCAATTAAAATAAATGACCGAGCCTCACACTCCCCGTCCAACAACACTATCGTTCACTTCCTGCCCTGTAGGGCAGGTTTATCAAAGAGAAACGTGCCACCCTGACTTCTTCCTTTCCACTCATTCCTTGACTGCACTCAAAGGGCTGCTTGGCCCACTGTTCTCTCATAATTGTTCTAACTACAAGCACCCGCTGTTAAGCCAGGGGACTCGTGTCCGCCCCCGTTTTATGTGGCCTTGGGCGCCCTGCACACACTCAACCTCGCTCTCATTTGGTCCTGGTGAGTCTACACTGCCTCAGTTTTCTTCCTCGAGCTCTCGTCATTGAGGAGGGCGTCTCTGATTACTTACCCTCCTTACAAATCTTCTAAACGTTGGCGTTGTATTCTAGTAGTGCCCAAACTTTAGCATGAATCAGAATCACCTGGGGAGCTTGTTTAAACACAGCCTGCTGGCTCCACTCCCAGAATCTCTGATTCATGAGGCCTGGAAGGAAGCCAAAGAATTTGCTTTCATAATGAGTCCCAGGTGACACTGCTGGTCTGGGACTTACACTCTGAGGACCACAGCTCTACCGAACTCCCTCTCAGACACCAGATCCATGTAGCTAACGATGCCACGTGGACATTTCTCAGGCGTTGCAATGCTACTTGTCCAAAGCTGACCTTTGGAAGTTGCATCTCCATCCTCAAACTCAACGACTTCCTGAAGCCAGATTCTTGGATGCCACCCTTCATTACTCCCTCTCCCTCGTTCCCCATATAATTACTTACCAATTCCTGCCTCCTCCATCTCTCAAATCTCTCCTGAATCCACCACCAACCGCAACCACTAGCCCTGAAAGCTTATGTGTGTAAGACCGCAGGGCTCCCCAGCAAGCCTCCAGCATCCATCCACTGAACCACAGCGAGCTTCTCCAAGTCAATTTGAGCACTTCACTTTCTCGTCTTAAGCCTCCACACAGTTTCCCAAATGCTCTTAGACAAATGCAAAGCCTACAGTATGGCCAGCAGGCTGAGGGCGGCACTCTCCATCCACACCTCATGCCACCCGCCACTGGGCACTGGCCACCCCAGACTCACCTCCAGTGCCCCACACGTGCTCTGCCCCTCTCTGCTGGCCCCCTGTGCACTGATTTCCTCCCTGGCCAGCTCTCTCTGCCTTCTGCCTTCACCTCGCTACCTTCCGGTCTGTTTTGGCTTCCCAAACTAGATTGTTTTTAAATTTTATAGAAATGTTTAAATACTGTAAGGAATTAAAACACCTGTACTTACTTGTTCTTCATGATGCTTTTCAAAACTATCACTAACAATTAAATGACATTTACTACTGTTGCATGAAAAGCAGAAACTGCTTCTGTCTTGTTTGTTACAGCTCAAACATAGGAGGTCAGACAATTAAATTAGTGAACTCATCCTCGAAAAAGCACTACATGCCTCATGGCTGAACAGCACTGTGGACAACCTCAAAGTGCTCCCCCTAAAGCTATGAACTAACATCAGCAACTCAACCTCCCTTCAGAAGATTTGGAGCTCTTTTCCTGGAATGACCATTGGAGTTGTTGCTGCATGAAGTCTGACAATTAAGTTTGCAAACTTGTCCTAGAAAAAGTGCTCTGAAGGGTGGACTAGGTGCTGGTGTTAGTGCATAGATTCCCAAGGGGAGCATTTCAAAGACGACCATAGTGATAGTCAGCAGTGAGGTATGTAGCACTCCTTCTAGGATGAGTTCTTGAAATTAATTGTCTGACCTCACAGCACTCAATAAATATTTGGAAAAAAAAAAATGTATTTGGAAGCAGAAAGGAAACAAGCTGCTATCACTGGACCCAGAGGGCTGTGCAGAGGATGAGACATTTGAGTTGAAGAATGCCAAGTGAATAAGGACTTAGAAGTTTCTCTGAGTGATCAACAAGGTTCTCACCTGTATCTCTCACACCTGAAACGTTTCTTCAGTGCTGTGAGGAAGATTTGTGCTGTCCTGGAGAGTGACCACCTGTCCAGAAACATCCCTGTTCAAATCCAAGTACTGCTTTTTTTATGCAGGAAAGAAGCTGGACACAGAGAGACAGGTGGGTGGGTTGTTTGCAGGGCACTGCTCCAGTGAGAAGTGGAGTTTCTGATGCACCCAGATCTGCCTTAGAGGTAGAAACCGCATGGAGAGTCATAGTTGGAATTAAGAAGGGAAGAGGGTTTCCTCCTTCCCAAGTTGACCTGGGAAACAGAGAATAAATGTACTAAGGTAGGGAACGACCAGAACTTAGTGGATGGGTGTCTATGTCCATCTTTTCAACCTGTGGGATCTGCAACATCCGTGTCCTTGTAAATAGCCACCCCTTTCCTACAAGGCATGTCACAGAGAGCTAACACCAACACAGGACTTACTGAGTCTAGCCTTAATGAATAATCTTCATAGACAAAAGTTCCTTGTTGTTGTCTCTTTTCTAAGTTTTAGTGGATCTGTACATGTTGCAAAAACGATTGCTATACTTTTTATTTTATTTTATGTTATTTCTGAGCCAGAGTCTCACTACATAACCCTCAGTAGGGTGCTGTGGCATCACAGCTCACAGCAACCTCAAACTCTTGGGCTTAAGTGATTCTCTTGCCTAAGCCTCCCAAGCCGCTGGGACAACAGTCTCCCGCCCCAAAGCCCAGTTGTTTTTTGTTGTTGTTGTAGTTGTCGTTGTTGTTTAGCTGGCCCCCGGCCTGGATTGGAACCCTGGGTGTATGTGGCTGGTGTCATGACCCCTGTGCGACAGGCTGTACATCCCTGTCTCTGGCGGAGCAGGCATTTAACTGGCGAAATATTGCCATCTAGTGTACAATAGCTGGTACTGCAATAGTCACCCCAAAGAGAATCTGACCCCAGAATACTGGAATCACACAGTTCCGCAACTCCGCAAACAGCAAACTGCCCTCCGAAGTAAGGTGAAAAGCCTTGTGATTTTGAATCTTATTTTAGCTGGCAATGGGCCCTTTCAGGAATGTATTCAAAGGCATTTATTCTCAAGCTGGGATCAACAAACTCTCAGAAATCATTAGAGATAACACAAGACTATAAATTCCAAAGTCAGTGATCTCTTCAAAATTAGTCAATAGATATATAAACAGATTCATAAATTTCTTATCCGGGTATGTTTGTACCACCAAAAATCTGAAAAAAATAATAACTTCCAACAATGGAGAGTTTATTAAATAGCAGAACATTTTATAATCACACAAAATGATATTACTATGAGATGAATATGTAATAACCTAACAATGTTTTCACAACAAATATGGAGTGTGTGTCTGTACAGGTGGATATGTAAAATTCAAGTTTTTTAAAAATCCATCATGTCCAGTATCATCCTACATTTGGGAGGAAGAAAGGGAGAGAAGGAGAGAGAATCAAAATGCAGATAGTGTCACCTCCACGTGGTACATTAAAACTGAGTTTTCTTTTCTTTTTTCCTTTGCCCTTATTTTTCAGGTTTCTCCCATAAATATTAATGTTATCACTGGATTGCTTGTGTTTTCTAATGGAAATAAAACCAATAATATGACAAAGTTTATAAACACAAAAAGCTTCACTGCAGTTGTGAGCTCTCATATGTACCCAATGTGATACCATAGAGAGGAGAATTCAGTATCAGTTGTCAGTGGACACACACACATGCACATATGTGCAGTAGTGACACACTCATGTGTGCACACACATATTCACATGCACATGTAAACACTGCCCACAGCTGTCCTAGACCCTTAAGTAGTGACCAGATGACAGGGGCAGCTCCTGTGTGGGCAGCAGAGGTGAGCCCCATCCCAGGCGGGTGGACATCTTCAGATCCACCTGTTTCAGGGCATGGAAATATTTGATGTAGCCGAAGCTCCCCCCTGACTGAAATTCTGACTCCCACACAATACTCCTAAGCAGTGGGCCCCTACCTCCTCTTCAGTGGGCTTCACAAACCTCTAATACCCTCCAAGTCCAAGGGAAACCTTCCACCACCACCTCCCAGCTTTTTGAAAACTTGTCTAATCATTGTATTCCACTGAATATCTGAATGGGGATGTTTGTTCTCCATTAAATTTATTTGCCAGATACTGGCCAGTCAGAAAGTTTAGTGCTTGGCGGTTCCTAAGACATCATCCTGACAGGTGGCAGGGACGGCCATTTTATCTGGGAAGGAACCAGTTTGTGAAAACGAGCCCTTTGCCCAAGAGCAGCATCCTCAGCGCCAGCAGGGAATCATCAAAGAGGCCGAGGAGATAGCCCAGGCCCAGGCAGGTTAACAATGGATTGAATTACACAGGGTGGGGGCAGGAGGAAAAATTAAACCTCAATTCTTTTCCCCTTCAATCTTATCAGTGGTGCTATTTTGCTCTTTGATGGTGTCACTGGAACTGTTAATATCAGATTTAGTGACATTCCACATGCCCTTTCGTATTAGAAAGTTTTCCAGTCGTCTCTTCCTTTGCCATGGAATTAATTATTTAATTTCTCATACTTGCAATGTAGGCTCAATAATATGACAAAGAGTTTATAAACACAAAAAACTTCACTGCAGCCGTGAGCTCTCGTGCTGTGAATCTCAGCATTCACATTGTCTATGGGCATCACATGTTGGGAGCGTCACCAGCAGCTCAGAGCAGCATCCCCGGAGTCATGATCAGGTGCCGACTGATCAGGACTGGATGTTGAGCACTCCCAGAGCCCAGAGAGAGGGTCGCTGAGGGTGAGAACAGACACTGCCGGGGAGGAAAGGCTTTAATCACAGGCTGCAGGGCAGATCACGTTGCCAGTCATGGGGACAAGAGGGATGCCTTTCTAAAGACTTAAATTTTTGTAAAAATTGATTTTAAAATGTCATAGGAACGGCACTGCCACCATTTCAAAGTTATTAAAAATAGCAGGAGATTAAATCAAGAGCTGTTGATCAACCGGTCCTATCCCCTCATTCAACAGATATTTGGGGAGAGGAACACAGGGCACACCGTCCCTAGGAGCCTAGGATTTATATTTCATTGGTGGAACATGCCAGTAAAATGGTTGCCAGAGATACCCCTTTTGTAACGGTCCCTGATTTCTGCCTGAGATCTCTACTAAATTGCGACGTACCCCTATAGCTCAGCCAGGCAGCTCATTCCCTGTGCCCAGGGATCAGTTGGGCTGGGTTCCTAATCCCAGGAAAGCGTGTCAGAGTGAGACACAGTTCCCAACTTCAATTTGAGCTATCAGAGGTGAGGGGTCTGTTGCCTCTGGCTATGCTGAGAGAGGATGTGTGGTGAGAACTGAGGCCGCTCCTGCCGTTCCCTGGGCAGGTATCAGGGCAGGGAAGGCTGGCTCCAACACACAGGGAGAAACTGGGGTCTGAGGGATGGCTGGAGTCCACCCATTTCACTAAAACCAGCTGTGATTCCAGAACTTCTCTGTCACTGGAGCCAATCCTTACCCTGTTTGGGTTTGTTTCTGAAACTAACAAATGAAAACATCCAAATTGATAGGTGATGCTGACCAAACCATGGGGGCCTGACAGTCACCAGAAAAAGTTTTCCTAAAGAAATGTCCTACAGATGTAGAAAGATGCACAAGCGCTCACCAGACTGGGTGGGCAAGGCAAGAATGAGCCCAGGAGAGGGAGCAGGACGCTGGGCCTGAGGCCGCAGGGCAGCCAGCCCTTGCACTGTCACCTGTCAAGGGCAGCACCCCCCACCGTCTGTGGTCACCCACATGGCCACTTGGAAATGGTCGTGGTGTTTCAAAGCCCCTGAACGATCCCATCTTTCTCCCTCCCCCCCACCCCACGACATTTATTGTAAAGTGAAAGTCTCAGAGAGAGAGAGATGGGTCGTTCTCTGTGAGTGAAGAAAAGACCCAGGCTGAGCACACACTGCTTTTTATATGCTCATGTGTTTGTCCCGCCTCCCTCCTGGCAGGAGTGATCACTGTTTCCTGCCTTTAGGGTGACTGACAGGTTAGGGTTATATAACAGATAGTAACAGGTTAGGTTATATATGTATCAGTCGCCTTACTACCCAGTCGTCCTCCCAGAATCCTTTGTGAAATGCCACCTATGCTATGCTAAGTAGGTGGTCATGAGCCTCAAGAACCCCAACATTCTCAATGACAGAGAAAGTATGAAGTGAGCTGTGTGGTGATAGCAGAAAACAGAAAAAGACAGGAAAAAAATAAGCAGGTCACACAGGAAAGTTTGTCACACCAACTCCCCCTGCAGCTCTTCCCCAGAATAAACAGAAGACAGAAAGACAGACCACAGTCCTGCCGCACATATGCACCTGTACACAATCCCAGTGATAATTCTGCTTTCACAGAAGTCACTGATCATTTAATAACACCATCTTCCATACAAAGATATGGAAATAGTATTACTAGAGTGTGGAGATAAGAACATTTTCAAGTATCACAATATAATCATTTTGCAAGATAATTCAGAGAATACATTTCAAGAGCCTCATAAATATATTTGACTAGGTAATTCCGCTCCTAAAAATCTATTGTAAAAAAACTGAAAAGGCTACAGGTACCATATGGACAGCAGCGCTACTTATAATATCAAACAATTAAGATAATTTCAATTTCCAACCCAAAGGTAACATTACTATACCTCCAACTGAATAAATATTTTTATATCAGAGGGTGTTTCCAAAAAAGTAAATAATGGAACAATACATTTTTGTCATAATGACAAGTATAAAAGAGCCGGATACAAATTTGCATGTTCACCACAATCTTGATCCTGGGGAAACAAACGACATTCACTCCAACTTCTTTGTTGATTCGTCTTTTCATTTACAGGAATAAATGAGAAATTGATTAAAAGTATTTCCTAGTAAAAGAAATTTTAGCTTTTCTGGTCTGATCAAAGTAGTCAGCTCAATTTCCCATAGTTCTTATGGGGATGCCTTGTGTGGCCAGCTGTCATGGGTGGGTTTGTGTACATCAAGAGTCCTGACAGCCCAAGACCGACCAACTAAACAGACAGTTCTATCAGATCCCGGCTGGGCTGCCCACAGCTGAACGGAGCAGCTGCTGATCTCAACAGAATTTCTGCCAACAGTGTGACCACAAGTTACATTTAGTCTCCTCTGTATTTCATGCCGTCACTCCTTTTTCTACATTACAGACACATGTTGGCAAGCAATTTTATTACTTAAATATCCAAGGAAAAGTTACAATAACTTCATTTTAAGAATATATTTTCTTGCTTCTAGGATATAAAAAAATAATTCACTCTGCAAATAGCCTACATATATAATCCACACACAAGAAACCAGACAGTTTGCTAGGTAGGGAAGAAAATGATTCTAGACTTTAAAACAGACAGAAAATCCCGTTACCTGACAGACAAGGAGGCATTAGTTGACAGATTTATTCCCCTGGTCCCTTCCGAGGATGTTCTGTCACACCTTGGAAAGTGGGAAGAGGATAATCAAGCTGAGAGGATATTCCATCAAGATAATAGTTTTCATTTGATGAAGGAAAAATAGCATAGGCGTCTACTATAGTTGTTTCTTTCTTTTTTTTTTTATCACAGGCAAAATAACCCAAAAGCCTAAAACTCCTTTACAGCCTGAGTACAATGACCAAAGTCTGAATCTCAAGTCCCTGAAGGTCACTAAGGGGATACTGTGACTGAAGGTCACTAAGGGGATACTGTGGACTTCCTAGTGATGCTGAAAGGCAGTGTCAAGTGCAAGCCTATCTCCCATAGGCTGTGCTGGGTTTGGTGTTTCTCGCACTCAGGCAGAGCTCGTGACCACGGACCCCACAGAGTGTAGCATCTAGTCATTCACTTGGTCCAAACAACTTAGCCTGTGAGCAAGGAAGATGCCACAGCAACTAGGGACTCGGTTGAGGCAAGACTGACAGCATCTAGGATCTGGCCGTAATATTCTGCAAAGTAGAACCCCCTTGGAGATGTCTGGACTCTTTCCATTTATCTACAAGGTATTTCTCTTTCAATATCTCTCCTCTCACCTCAAACACATCAACTGAAGGTGTTCTAGGCTGAAAGACAAGCATTCCACTCATTGGGGAGGTGGAGGACGGAAAGAGAAGGTTACAAAGGCAGCATTGTTTACAAACGTGGGAGAGCAACAGGAAGGGTGAGTGTTTCAGCAACTTAGCTGGAAGACTCGTTTTGAGTGATAAACTTGAAACTGAGAAAAAATGTCAGAATTATTTGTCCCCACAGCCATCGGTCTTAGTCCATTTGGCGTTGCTATAACAGGATGCCTAAGGCAGGATCCTTTGTAAAAAATAGAAATTTATGTCTTACCATCTAGAGCAGTGTTTTTCAACCTATTTTATCTCACAGCACACTTGAACTTTTGCGGCACACTTAAATTACATTGAACCAAAAAAGAGCAAAAAGAAAAAAAAAAGAATATATTTACCGTGCTCTGAACTTCTTTCAAAAATAATTTAATTAATAACCTTTTAAAATGTTCACAGCACACCTAAGATCTTCTCATGGCACACCAGTGTGCTGCGGCACAGCAGTTTGAAAATCACTGGTCCAGAGGCTGAGGACCCCAAGGTCAAGGCACCAGCAGTTTCAGTCTCTGGTTCCAAGATGGAGCCTTGCTGCTGCATCCTCTGGAGAGGAGGAATGTTGTACCTTCAGATGGTAAAAGAGCAGGTAAGATAATACAGCCCCACAAGCCCTGTTATAGTGGCGTTAAGCCATTCATGAGGATGGAGCCAGTCAGGCCCCACCTCCAATCACAACTGCACTGGGAATTAGGTTTCCAACACTGAATTTCAGATGGAACTCATTCCTCACACAGCACCATCTTCCCGTCCTTATAGGTCGGCCTACCTCAGAAGTGTCCACAGGGGTCTAACTTGGCATGGGTGAGCTGCTGGACAGAATAAACTCCTTCAGCAGAACGCACAGACCCAGATGGACCTCAGAGGAGGGCAGCAATGCCGCGTCTGTATTGTTTGTCACCAGTAGAGGGCGCTCTCGGCGTGCTGCTGCTCACAGAGGACCCGCTCCCAGGACTTCATTACTGAGTATTTAGATCTGGGGGAATAAAATGATATTCACGATTGTGTTTTAAAAATCCTCTAGTTTACTGAAGATTTGTTTTATCAAACATTTGAATACTTCATATCTTCCCTTATTAATGTAACGTGCTTCATTTCTAGGATTTTTGTTGTTGAAATATCCTTATTATCTCCAAAATAAAACTCTCGTAGTCTTCATACTTTATTCCTTTAATTTACTGCTGAATTTAGTATTTGGTACCTACATGTACGAGTTTCTTCTGTTTTTAACTTTATGTTATATTTGACTGGATTTGTTAGAATTTTCCTCAATTTAAAGATGAATGAAGTGAAGAGCCTTTTATCTTTTTTCTGTGCTACATAACAGTGGATATAATATTTCTTCAAAGCTTGAAATAATTCAAATTGGTAAGACTATCTAGACCCACAGGTTTTTCTGTTGTTAATTCTTTAATTCTTCAATAATTTTTAAAGTTCTTTCTCGTATATTTAATTCTCATCTTACCAATTTCACCTTGATTCTATTTTGGTTATTTATGATTTCTCAGAAAATTTTACATTATATTTAGATTTTCAAATTTATGGGAATAAAGAAAGTTGTACATATGTTTTCTTAGAATTTAAAAATCAACCATGTATAGTATTATAGCACTCTTTAACTGAAGTTTTTGCCTATTTTTTAATCCAACTTGGCAGTGGTTTTTCTATTTTATGGTTTTATTTTTTTAAGAGCCAACACCTGAATTTATATACCAATGCTGTGCGATGACTTTTATGTTTTTTATGTTTTATAATGTGTAAATTTCTGAATATATATCTTGTAGTTCTGCTGTTTCATATTTATTTTGCTGTAATAATTCCAACTTCTCAATGGAATGTCTTAATCATTTGTTTTCATATTACTACAAATTTTTCTATGCAAATGTTTTACCATACTGCCAAACTTTTCATATATATTGTGCTCTTTATTTTCAAATAATCCATACATTATTCTGGTAATACACTCATTTGATTTTTTAGAACATATTTTTTTTGGTTAATTTCGCCACACTATTTTATCCTTTCAGATATTATATTTTTTAATTTTACTATGTGTATTATCTAACTGGACTATATTTTCTTTGGTTTTATCTTTTCTTAGTGAGAGTTTCTAAAGTCATTGTAATCTTGATACCCAAACATAAAGAAAAAAGTCCATTTTATTATAGAGAAACTAAGTTCTCGAATAAAGCTCAGTAAATGAAATTCAAAAATATAATAAAAGAATAGTGTATTTTAATCACATAGCATTTAGCATAGAAAGGTCAGGGCTGTTCAACATTAGAAAGTCTACTAAATAAAGAAATGAAATATTATAAAGCAGTATATCAAGACATGCCAAAAGAAAGAATTTAATGAAATTTCAAATAATTTGTTAGTGAAAAACCTTCAATAAGCTAACAATTGAAAAAGTTCTTAAGTTAATAAAAGCTACCCATAAAAATCCTATAAGAAGCCTTATACTTAATTATAAAATATTAAAATTATCTCCACTGAGTCAGTAATAAGACAAAGATGTCTGTTATTTCTGTTATTAGTCAACATTATGTTGCGGATCCAAAGAAAAATAAATTTTAATAAGTTAGAATAATCAGAAAATAAGTGGTAAACCTTCCATTTTGAAGATAATCTTTCACCTAGGAAACTCAAATAAGTCAACTGGAAAACTGCTAGAATCTGTAAAGTAGCTAGATAACAAAAGCAATAAAACATTTCCTATAACCCCAAAATGATAGGTTAGCAAATTTAATTTTTAAAAGAGATCCAATTTACTGCAGCAATGAAGCCATGAAATAATCAGGAATGAAATGTGAGTCTAATGTGCAAACCCTTAGTGGAATAAACTGTAAAAATCTACAAGAGAACATACAAGAAAACTTGAATGAATGAAAACCATAGTATGGCTGGGCACCTGTGGCTCAATCGGCTAAGGCTCCAGCCACGTACACCTAAGGTGGCGGGTTCGAATCCCCAGCCCGGGCCCGCCAAACAACAATGATGGCTGCAACCAAAAAAAAAAAAAATGGCCGGGCGTTGTGGCGGGCGCCTGTGGTCCCAGCTACTTGGGAGGCGGAG
>CAUYQV010176632.1:0-12823 GCA_963574575.1 Galagoides demidoff | reverse complement strand
CCCACCCCCCCCCCCCCCCCCCCCCCCCCCCCCCCCCCCCCCCCCCCCCCCCCCCCCCCCCCCCCCCCCCCCCCCCCCCCCCCCCCCCCCAGACCCTACAGCAAATGTGCACACTGACTCTGAAACATACCCCACATTACAAGAGAGAAGGGGAAATGCGCATCTTTGAACTGAGGAAACAGCAGAATGCCTCTCGCTGCTCAAAGAAGGAACTGGAAATGGGCCCTCACTTGGTCCCAGGGCCACCACCCTGGCTTTAGTTAAATGATGTTCCACACCTCTGTTTAAACAGCATTTAGGGGGCAAACCAAGAACATATACAGGCGAATCAATAAAACTCCAGATCTTTCTGCCCTGCTCCCCTGAAAGCCAGAGGTCAGTTGTGACTTGCTGAAGAGCAGGCATCCATCCCCAGGTGACCAGCTACAGAACCCCCACCTGTAGGGGCAGGGGAACAGGTGAGTGGCCAGTTCTCGGTGCTTCTTAGGGGAGAGAGCCACTGATGACTTCCCGTGATCAAATGAACATCTCTTTAGGAGACCAGTTTGTTCCTCTGCCCCTGAGCTTTGGGGGAATCTCTGGGGTCCCTTGTCATCATGCACCAAGGAGATGGGAATTACCTGCCTCCCAGCTCAGCCATTCAGAGCAGTCCCTGTGTAGATCTTAGACATGGATCCCAGCTAACCTGGTTATAGGAGCAGGGAGAACAGCCATGGATTGTAACCTGTGGGCCATGACTACTCTGTGAGTGGACATGAGTGAGAATAGAGCTGGACATGCAAATACAGAAAGTGTATCAGCCGGAGGCAGCCACCATCTCCTATAGGCTCTGCCCTACCTAGAGCTCCCCTCCATAGCTTAGCTTGACCCTAGAGGTCAGAGGTCCCAAGGAAGCAGGTGGCTAAAGGCGGGACTTTGTAGCAAGCCTGTCAGGCATGAGAACCAACATAGAAGGTTCTTTCCTGGGGCCACCATCACAGTCATGCCCCCACCCAGGCCTGAGCTTCCTTCCCTGCTGCCCCCAGCTCAGCCTCTACCACAACCTCACCAAACTGATGCTCCTGAACTGCCACTCACAGAGCCAGACTGCATGAACCACTGTGCAGAGGCACCCAGAAGTCAGACACAATAAATGTTCAGCAAACACTAATGCTTCCCTTCTGATGAGGTCAAATCCCACCACCCGCTGCCTTCAAGAGCCCAGCACCACCCTTCCACCTCTGACAATTCTCAGTGACTCCCCACTCACCGAACTAAAGATTTCCAGAGCTGCTCACATGCACAGTGGACCCAGAAACACCCTTTTCCAGAGTCTAAACAGGGGTCTGCAAATCTCCTGTCTGTGGGGCTCCACCCGCAGGACTGCACACAGTGCTACGCATCAGAAATATATTTCCCACACACATCCTGAGTCTGTCTTACAGGTCCTAGGCTCTCCGACCCCCTCACACCTTACCCAGTCTCCTTATTCCTGCCTGGAATGCCATCTGCCTTCCATTTCACTAGACAGGACTCAACCTGGCTGTGACACAGGGGTGGACACAAGCGTGTGCCAGGGAGTTCTCCTACCTCCACCCCTACCCTAATAAGGCAAGGAGAGTAGGAAATAAGAGGTGAGAGGTTCAGGAAATAAGGATAGGTCACAGAACCTATCCTTTAAGGCCCAGTTATTTAGGGGTAGGGTATTATTATGTTCAGGATACAGACAATGAAACTGACCTTCAAAGGTTCAGTACACCATCAGGGTCACTGAGCAGGTAGTAAGGCCAAGATTCACTCAGGGCTTAGACTATGGAGCCAAAGCACTAACCAGCAGGCTACACTCCCCTAAGCACACCCAGTGCTGAGTACTGCAGCTGGGAGACAGCTATACTGCTGAGTTTACAAACATCATCACAGCCTTTTTCCTTCAACCCAAAGGTTGGTAATGTTTCCCACTTTGCAGATGAGAAAACAGAGGCCCTTGGAAGTTCAGCAACTTGCCTAAGGGGCTAGACTTTCTTTTTCTTTTCTTTTCATTTATTTATGTATGTATGTATGTATGTATGTATGTATGTATTTATTTATTTATTTTTGAGACCATCTTGTTGTGTCTCTGTCACCCATGCTAAAGTGCATGCCATCATCACGGCTCATAGCAATCTCAAAATCCTGGACTAAAGTGATCCTCCTCCCTCAGCCTCTAGAGTAGCTGGGATTATACCTGGCCAATTTTTCTGCTTTTTGTAGAGATGGAGTCTCACTCTTGTTCAGGCTGCTCTAGACTGTCAATTCTCTATGCAAGCATGGTATAGGAAATCTCCACGAGTGGAAAAGATTATGCACAACTACTGATTCCCTTTTATCATGCTGGTCAACTAAGTATGTGTTCTAGGAGCTCAGAAGCTTTGGGGAAGGGTCTAATAGGCCACCAGCTGCAGTGGGAAGCCAACAGAGTCAGCCTTGTACAGAGAAGTGAGGACAGACACCCCTTGCCTGGAAGAAAGACACCACTTGCCCAGGCCCATGCACAGCTTTCCCCCTCTTGCTGCATGCCAGGAAACAGAGGAACAGCTGTTAGGCTCAGGGTCCAACTTTCCAAGAGGTGCCCCACCTTTGTGGCACAGGCCACCACCCCCTGGAACTCCATGGGTAGCAGGCACAGGGTCACATGCTCAGTCCTCTGACACAAGAGACTCAAGACTCATCCTAGGCTCCCTGGCCAGCTCCTGAGCAAGGGAGTACCTGAGCAAGCCACCACACCTCTCCAAGCCTCAGCTTCCCCAGCTTCCCCTCCTATGAAGATGCTAAGGCCTCCCTCCAGGGGCAATCTGGAAAGGGAATGGGGTTGGAACAAGCAAGTTTTGCACGGTAAACTGTGAAGTGCCGCACAAATCTCATACTCCCCTTGGTCTCCTGCCTGTGTCCCTCCTTCAGTGTAAGGTCCTGAGGACCCAGCACCCCAAGGCCATTGACAGATCCCTAGGGACAGGCAGGGGAGGAAAGGGAAAGGCTTATCTCACCCACCCCGTAGTCTTCCCTGACCTTTGCTCCCAGCCTGCCAGGGTTTAGGAAAAGCAGCCTTATTAGCTGAGCCTGGAGGCTGCACAAAAAAGACCTATTCAGGGCCAGCCCGCTCTGTCTTTTTTTAAAGGCCCAGACCACCCACTCCATCCTCCCTCTTAAACCAACAAAAACACAAGCAGGAGAATAAACCCATCTGATTTTGAGAAACTCAAAATTTTAATCCTAACTTTAAAAAAGGTAAATGGGGCTCATTCATGGGCTTGCAGGGAGGTTCTGGCATCTCTGGGTCAGCTAAAGAGGCATGGAGGGAGGGGGAGGACATGCCAGGGGGGCCAAGGTGCTACAGTGTGGCATCCAGAATGGCAGAGGGGCAGATGGAGAAAGAGCTGAAATTCTTCTGTTTGAAAATGATAGCAGTTCATGGAAGGAAACTTGACTTTCGTGTGTGGAGTTCACCTACCTCAATGGGCCACACTGGATTAGACTGGAGTCCAGACTTGAGTCAGCCCAGCCCAGACCTCTGCCTCCACCAGCCCAGGAGAAAGACCAATTTGCATATGCATTCACAGTCCCGCCAGACCTGGCCCCAGCCAGAGGTTGGCTTGAATACAGATGGGCCACCTCCCACCTCAGCCACTTGAGGCCTTCTAGGGCATTGGGGGGGGGGGAGGGCGGCCAGGGAATGAGGGGGTGGGCCAGACTGGGACAGGCACTGCCAGCTCCACCAACAGGACTACAGAGCCACCGCCCCGCTCCCCTCAGCTTGTCAGCACATCAGCAGGTGCAACTACACAAGGGACTGGACACAAACATTCAGGTGAATTGTCTAAACAGCAAACAATTTTAAAGAGAAAACCAAAGTCTGTTTGGCAAGCTCCCAAAGACTCTAACTGGAGAAATGCACTTACTGCATGCACATGCAGATCTCACTTGACCTTGTATGGATAATGAGGCACCCCACCTTACAGAAGAGGAGCAGGAAGAAGCTTGGCAAAGTTTAGTAACTTGCCCAAGGTAAGTGGAGGATCTGAGATTCAAACTCAAGACAGCCCGACCCTCTGGGTAATGGGGTTATCAACCATCTGCTCAGAGGTCACCGATAAGAAAATGACACTTTCCAGCATGGGAGAAACAGGGCAAACCTGGGTCAAAAACCAACAATCAGGAGTCACCAGTGTCCTCTGATTAAAAAATCACAGCAAAAATGACAGCAGAGCAGGGATGCAAGACAGCCTACATCCGGAGCAGCAACCCCATCCAGGACAGGCACTTTCAACGTCAGCTCCCTTCCCAAGCAAGGCTAGAAAACTCTCTGAGCGTCCACCTGCTTGTCTTGTAAAAGGGGATAATAACGCTTCTCCAGGATTACTGTGAGAATAAACTGAGACCAACTACATCTGACTCTACTTTTGCCACCACTCAGAGACTCATTATCTCTCTCAGCTCAAGCACAATCATTGTTCAACTTAAAGCTATAGGTACCAGTAAGAAAAGTCCAGTTTCTAAGAGAAGGGCCTTTCCTTGTTTCTAGGCATTCTATTCATAATGGTAGGAGGGATCTTGAGGCCACGCAAGACTTTAAGAGACAAAACTAAACAAAAACAATCCCATCTGTAACTGAAATTTCTAATAGTAATGCTGAATTTTCATTTCATCCCAAAGCAAAGCTTTGACCAAATTTGCAATAGTCCTATTCTAAGTGAACTTGGGACTTGGGGGGGCATGGATTCTGTAGGAAACCCTACACCTCAAACTCCCCCCCCCCCCCACAGGCTCCCAAGTAAGTAGAAAACCTCCTGGGTCTAGCCCAGTACCCCTTCCTCATTATTCATTGTTGTGACTGCAACACTGGGCCAGTCTGGGCTCACATCTCCTTGTCCAAAATATAGCAGAACCTCTCCTGCAAATATGCTACAACACTCCAGCCCTCCAGTGTCCTGCAGAGAGTCACTCTTGCCAAGTGTCACTGATGACGCAGCTGAAAAATAGTAACATTACATTTCCTAGCCATAAGACTGTAGCAATCTGCTCCTTAGCTTTGCATTTAGGGAAACTGAGGCCCAGAAAACAGACTCTCCAAAAGACACCAGGAAAGTGAGGCCAAAGAGGCTGAGGTGCTCTAATAGGGTGCATATCCCACAAATTAAACTACCTAACTTAGCTTCTCCCAATGGCCTTAAGGAGCCTGCAGTGGGAGGTGGGGTGGATACAGAGTTACAAACAGAAACCTGAGTTGTAGTTATAGATTGCTAATCGGTAACAAAATATCCCTCCAAACCCAGTCCTGCCCTGAACTCAAAGACCAAGTTGGTAAATAAAGGAAAAACAATGCGGCACTGCCATTCCCCTCCATGGGTACAGTTCCCACCCCAGCCCCCGCCCCAACAATACAGCAGAGGTTGCTTGGCCACGAAACCAAAGAGAAAGCATCCCTCCCTCCCGGGCTTCTGCTGTCACTCTGGGGAAGAGCAGTTATTTAAGGCCTGAATACATTTTCTCTGAATTAGGAAAGGCTTTAAAAGGGACCCAGAAAGGGCTGTTTATTCTCCACCTTCAGGCAAATAGTTCAGGCAATCAAAATTGCCACCAGAACTGGGAGCCAAGCCATCAAAAATGGAGAAGAACAGAGAGGCCCCAAGTCCACCAGGCAGGAGAAGACTCATCAAAGTACTGGGTGGGAGCAGGCTGCTGGGCTTCAGGAGACCCAAACTGGGTGTACTCTCTGCACAAGCCCAGCAGTAACATTGGCGTGGAAGACAGTCAATGAGTTTTCCTGAGGCCAAAGGTCCTCCCACCTACACACCCCTCCCCTGCAGATGACCATGGCACTTCCTGTAAGGCGATCAACAGTTTACAAATCCCTCAGAGGCTTTATCTGCACCACAAACCCATGAGACAGAGACAAGGAAACTGAGGAACCTAGAGGAGAAAAGCCAGGCTCCATTCCACCTACATATCCCTGGGAAAGGTATTAGAGCTTCAGCTGAGAAAGCTTCCCCAATCAGAAGTGCAGAACTTAGAAACAACCAGGAAGGCTCTTAGCCCCAGATCCTCAGGCCCAGATGCCTCAGTGTCTCAACTAGGCTGCCTGTGCTCCTTCCCAATCCTCAACCAACACACGGAAACATGGGAAGAACAGAAGCCAGAATTCAAGCCACCGCACACACGGAAGCTGCTTTGGTTTGGGGACGCCTGTTGCTCCCTCTTGGAAGCAACAAGAGGGGAAATTCTCTTGCGCTCAAGGGGCCTCCTCCAACCCCCACCGCACCTCACCCCCGTTTAGAATTACCCGCTGCCAGGCATAGATTTCCAGGCTGGGATGAGGCACGCTGAGCCAGCCCCAAAGTGCCAGACGCTAATACTGACAACTCTGCAAGGGAGAAACTTTCCAGGAGTGGAATGCCTGGCTGCTGATTCTGAGCTGGACAGGGACTCGCACTATCCCTTAACTGGTCGCCACCACCAAAGCCCTACAGCGGGTGGGGGCGGGATCCTCCGTCCCAGGAACCAAGGGCAGCTGGAGGAGTCTAGAGAGAAGGCTGCCCCAGTCACGAGAGGGGTGGACAGAAAGTACTTAATCTCACCAGCCCCGAAGTTAGAGACTTCAACCGGTAGACCCCCACTGCCCAGCCCGCGCAGTCCTTACCATGCAGACCGTTAGGGATGCTGCGGTGGTGCGGTGGCGCCGATAGGTCGTCCAGGGACCGACGCGTAGCTCCAGCCTTGCCGTCCGGGGCCTTGTGCGGCCCCGGGGGCAGCAGCGGCGGTGGAACGTGATGATGGTGGTCCGGGCTGCCGCCGCTGCCCGCGCTCGACGTGCTGCTGCCGTCGCCCACGTCGCGGGCCCCCGCGCCCGCCGCGCCCCCAGCCAGCGGCCCGCTCAGGCTGGCCTGGCTGTCGATAGAGCTGCGGGAGCCCGCACCGCCGCCTCCACTGCCCGCGCCCCCTGCCGCCGCCAGAGACGCGCGTTCCTCATCCAGCAGCAACACCAGCTCCTTGAGCTCCAGGTTCTCGCGCAGCAGGGCCTCCTGGCGCGCCTCGAGCTCGCGCAGCTTCTGCTGCGAGCGAGCCACCTCGTGCCACACGGCGCCGGCCGCGTGGCGTCCGAAGCGCTGCCACTCGCGCGCCAGCTTACGCCCCTTCTGTCGGTCGTCGTCGAGGAAACAGCAGAGCTCGCGCAGCTCCTGGTTGTCGTCCTGTAGCCGCTGGTTCACGTCCTTGAGGCCGCGGATCTCCAGCAGGTGCTGCTGCAGCCGCCGGTTCACGTCGCGCATCAGACCACCGTGCTCCAGCATGAGGCCCACCTTCTCGCCCTCGGCGCGCCGCAGCCTCCGCGCCAGCTCCTCCTTGCTCCAGCGTAGCAGCTCCTCGTCCGGCACCTGGCTCAGCTCCTCCGACGCCGCCGCCGCCGCCGCCGCGGCCGCCGGCTTCGCCATGGCGGGGCCGTCACCGCGGCATCGCCCTCGCCCTCGCCCGGCCCGCGCTCCCCGCGCGGAGGCTACGCTGGGCCAGTCCGCGCGCGGGCGGGGGGAGGCCGGGGGAGCGTGCGGCCCGCCGGGTGCCGCCTCGCGCCTCACGCAGCGCCCGCCGGGGCTGCCTAGGAACCCGCACGCCTCGGAGCTCAGCAAGTGGAGACGGGTGCTGCGTCGGCGGTGGTGCTGCCGGGCGCTCTCTGGGATCAGGCAAAGCAGGCGGAGGCCCGCCCCCGGCCCAGCTCCTGGAGCCCCAGTCGTCCCGCCCACCCCGGGCGGGGAGAGGGCGGGGCGACGCGGCCTGGCCCCGCCTCCCAGGGAGACTGGGGCTGGCGCGACACAGCGGGCCCCGGACGTCCCCCAGCGCGGTGCGCCAGCCCGCCCGGCGCCCTGCCAGAGGCGCGTTCGAGCCTCAGTCCCGCCTTTCCGCTTGTTTGATTGGGCCTCTTTGGGGGTGTGTGGGAAGGGCGGGGCGCATGCGGGGGATGACGCGGAGATGGTTCAGTCCATCCGGCGAGTTTCCAACCCCCTCTCCCGGAGGTTCAAGTTTCTGCGCCCAGAGGACGCGGCCTTGGCCAATCCCTGGGCTACAGGGAGCTTTTAAAATGCAGGTACGGCTGCGGGGAGGGTGGGGGCACGGTGGGAAAGGTAGGGCCGGGCTTCCCTTAAAGGAGACGTGCGGAAAATGGGCGCCTGGGCCCCTCCCAGGCTCGCGTCCCTCGCCCTCCCTCACCCCAGATAAACATATACCCACGATCTGGGCTACAGCTCCCCTTCTCCCTCCCGGGGGCACTAGAGTTCAGCATAGTCTGACATGCGACGAACAATAGGGCTGTGACACGAAGGTCGCTCTCTCCCCGCAGCAGGGCCGCTCTTTGTCCCTTCTCTAACCCCGAGCTCCTCCGCTCACATCTCCACCGGGGTCTCCACTCGCAGGGCACCGTGGAGCTACATTTCCACTAGATCCTAGCCCAGGACTGCAGCTCCGGTGTCTGATCCCCAAGAGGGCCAAGGCCTTGCCAGCCCTGTCCCGGACCGCAGTCCGTGCTCTCTTCGCTCCTAGAATAGGGTGAGGGCGCTGGGGACTTGCCCCATGCTTGGAGCAGCGCACAGAGCCCGGTTCTCCACCAACTCGACCGCTAAGTCCCTGAAATTCCTAGGAGAATCTGAGACTCGTGAAGTGGAAACCCTTGGGAAGAGTGGGGAAAGGTCTCCCATGGGAGCATTAATGCCTACATCCGTGGGCGCACAGCCGGCCGTAGAACTCCCTCCCCACCGGCCGCCTCTCGAGGCACGTGGCTCTTCCCACAGCCTGTAAGTCGGTCTCGTTATCCTGCGGTCCCCAAAGCTCATTTACCGCGCATCGGCTCCCAGCCGGGCGAGTGGGTGTCCCTCCCTCAAGACCCGCAAAAAGATCAAACCCGCGCATGAGACCGTGAGCAGTCCACGGCCTGGAGCGCGCGCACGCGCAACAGCTGCCGTCCGCGCTTACGGTTGCTCAACCATTCATTCAACCACTAACTACCCTGCGACTACTCTCCGCCAGGCCAGTTCTAGCCCCAGCCCCTCTGCAGCACCCAGGGACTGTGCAGAGCATAAGACAGCAGAGGCCAATGACTCTAGGGGGACTTGCCGTGCGGGGTGGGGGTCGGTGGTGAGAAGAATATAATAAACAAACTAGATAATTGAGACTGTTTGGGGGCTGTGACGGGAATTAAGACAAGCTACTGTCACAGAAAGGAGTAATCAGTTACTATAGATCCTTTAGATCCAATGGTCAGGGAGGGAGGGACTCAGGAGGTTCATCTAAGCTGAGATCAGATGACTTGGACAAAAATGAGGAAGAGGGCATTCCAGGGGGAGGGAACAGCTAACGCAAAGGCCCTAGGGTGGCTGTTAGTGGCCAGTTCAAGCAAGTTCTGGGGCCTGGAGGTGGGCCAGGGAAGAGTGGTGAGAGATGAGGTGAGAGGTCAGAGGGGCCAGGTCATGTCTGATTCTGAGGTTACTGGAAAAGCCATGAGAGTTTTAGCCCAGCGGCAGTGTAACCTGGTTTACCTTTCAAGAGGCTCACTCTGGCTGTCTGTGGAGAAGGGTACAAAGAGGTCCAGATTCAGTAGGATGGTCTTCACCCATCCCCCGCTCTCCAGCTAGTTGGTCTGGAGAGGGTGGTGGGAGGGGCTGAGCTGGAGCACATCTTCCAGGTTAAACCGCAGGGGTGCCAAAGTTTCCACAGGCTTTGCCTAAGTGAGCCAGTTCCTGAGAGTTGAAGAGCAACCTCCCTTCTGGGTCACTGTGTGCTGCAGGACCAGCCCAGCCCAGTTTGGGTTTAGAGAGAAAGGGGGTTGCAACCCAGGTTTGGGGAAGCTGCAGGTCTGTCTTTATTCCCCAGGAAGCCAAATTAACTAGCTCCTTGGAGGCTTCCTGCAGAATGAAGTCTGTGAACAGAGTGGCTACTGGGAGTTCAAAGGGTGACCATAGGATACACGGTAGGATATGCCAGTTCACCAGGAAAGTTTCTGAGACAGTTAACACTGCACTTTATGAGAACCTCCTCCCCATTTCTGTACGGCCCCAGGTAGTTCTCTGTAGCCTGCATCTCTGTTCTCTGATCCTCCAGGGCTGGCAGCGTCAGCTAATCTTTACAAGAGAAAAGGGAAGCCTCTATGTAGATGGGATTTGCATCCTCTATAGACTGTGCAGTCCTAGAGTTCTTCAGCCAAAACTCGACAGCTTTGCTAACATCCTCCTAGCAGAACAAAAGAAAGGTGCTGATGTTACTGGGTGGCTAAAGGGAGAGTTTCTTTGCTTTCCACACCAGGGCTGGACATGGTTGGCCAGCACAGAATAAAACTGGAGGAACTGAGAGAGCCCAGAACTGAACCAGGGCCCTGAAGCAAAGGGCCTCTGAAGGCCAAAGCCTCCTCCCTGAGGGCCCATGTCACAGGGTGTGGCAAGAGACACTGTGCCTCCTACAGCACTTACAGTCCGACACTACCAGGATCCCAAAATGTCAAGTGACTTAACTGGACCATGGGGTCTTGTTCTGAAAGGCTCTGATGCAGTAAGAAATCAGGGCCCATTGAAAAGTGACCATAAATCTTACCAATAAAGGACAGTGTTGATTGGGCACTGTGCTTGAGTTTTAACATAGATGGTCTCGTGGAGTCGTCACTGAAGTCATATAGGAACCCCTAGTCTGTACTTTATGATATAGGAAACAGGCTCACACAGGTTAAGTCACTTGTCCAAGGTCACATAGCAGGTGGATGAGCCAGAATTCGAACCTAGGACCATCTGAGCCCAAGGGTGTGCCTTACCCCATAAACTACTGCTTTCTGTAACTCAGTTTCCCCTTCTCAAAGAGGAGGAGACTGAAGGCTCTGCATGTCTATTCTATGTAACTCTGGTTCTGTGATATGGGTTCTGCACTATGTCAGGATCATACCATCTACTCCCTCCTTCTTCAGGCCTTCAATGTTGTAACCAAGAGACTCTGGAGCCTCTGGTCAGCATCTGTGGTCACAGCTTTCCAGCTATTTCTGCTGAGAGATCACAACATGTCATTAGTTCAGTCTCCCAGGAACAGCTCCATCACAGACTTGCTAGGTGACCTTAGGCCAGTCCCTTAACCCTCTCTGGACTACAGCTTTCTCATCCAAGCCCTCCCCTGCAAGGCCAGTGTCAAGGACCTGGCAGAGCCCTTGCAAAGCTATGGAGAGGAAATTCACACCTCCTCTCCCCTGCATGTCCTCCCATTCTCTGCACCTGGTTATCCCATAAGGCTATTTACACCCATTTTCCAGGGGCAAAAAGTAAACTGAGGACTGTCCAGGTAACCTAGTGCTTGCCCCTGGCAGACTGAGATACAAAGGATGTGGCTCTGTGCTGCCACCTCCTTTCCTTTGGGATGAGACCAGCACAGAATATGGCTAACCTCAAGGGCATAGAGTTCAGTGATCAGGTGTTTCAACTCCCACATTTATAGGTGGGAATGTTGCACTAAAGCTGCAACCACCAGTTTGCCTGCATATTGGCTCCCTGGGGCAGCAGCAGAGGGTCCAGGGAAGAGATGGGTTAACTCAGTTCTACTGTTACCCAGTGTGCCACGCACTGCTCTGGGGCTCAAGAATTCTGGAATAGGCTTGGCGCCTGTGGCTCAAGTGGCTAAGGTGCCAGCCACATACACCTAAGGTGGCGGGTTCGAATCCAGCCCGGACCGGCCAAACAACAATGACAGCTGGAACCAAAAAATAGCCGGGTGTTGTGGCGGGTGCCTGTGGTCCCAGCTACTTGGGAGGCGGAGGCAGGAGACTCGCTTGAGCCCAAGAGTTGGAGGTTGTTGTGAGCTGTGAAGACACGGTGCTCTACCCAGGGGGATAGCTTGAGGCTCTGTCTCAAAAAAAAATAAAAAATAAAAAGAATTCTGGACTACACAAGATGGGTGCCTAGAGCTGCTGGTGTTGTGGGAGCATGGGTGGAGCTGAAGTCCAGAGGGCCTCACGTGTGTCAAAAAGCCTCAAGTTTAACCTGAGGGCAGAGGGGAGCCTTGGAAGGGCTAAGAGCAGTGGAGGGACCTGGCCAGACTTGTGGTTGATTAGAGAGGGCTTAAGAGGAAGTGTGAGGGGAAACTCAGGTGAGGCTGGGACACAGTGAGACGGTTCTGAGTGGGGAATGGAGGTAAAGGGACTGACTGGGGACTGTTGGCATCCAAATCCCTCCCGAGCCCTCCCTTTGCAGTCTAAGCCATTAGAACCACCCTGTTCAGTGGCTGATATTGCCTCACATCATTGTCCCAGGAGCCAAAGAGGGAGGCTCAACATACAAGGGAAACTGAGTCAGGAAAGCTGTTTGCAAGAGGGAGGCTCAACATACAAGGGAAACTGAGTCAGGAAAGCTGTTTGCAAGGCGGAGGCTCAACATACAAGGGAAACTGAGTCAGGAAAGCTGTTTGCAAGGCTAGCTCTCACTCACCTTAAAGCATTTAAAAACATTCTTTCCAGGTGCAGTGTCTTGTGCCTGTAGTCCCAGCTACTTGGGAGGCTGAGGCAGTTAGATTGTTTGAGGCCAGGCATTCAGCAACAGCTTGGGCAGTGAGACCTCATATCTTTTAAAAAATGAAAAAATTTAGCTGGGCATGGTGGCATGCACCTGTTGTCTTAGCCGGGGTCCAAGATGGGAGGATTACTTAAGCCCAGGAGTTCTTTTTTTTTTTTTTTTTTTTTTTTTGAGACGGAGCCTCAAGCTATCCCCCTGGGTAGAGTGCCATGGCATCACAGCTCACAGCAACCTCCAACTCCTGGGCTCAAGTGAGTCTCCTGCCTCCGCCTCCCAAGTAGCTGGGACCA
>CAUYQV010176629.1:0-14292 GCA_963574575.1 Galagoides demidoff | reverse complement strand
TGGAGTGGATGGAACAAGCTCCTACTCCAACTCCCTGCCCCCAAAATCCACTTAATATATTGTCCTCAGAGGATGCATCAGCTATTAAGCTGATAAGAACAGATACTACACTTGATCTCAGCCAAAAGGCCAAGAAGGGACAGCCTTACATTATTAACTGTGATTTTAACAACCCACTATAGAGAGCAGGCTGTGAGGTGGCAGGTCCCTCACCGCCTGGGAGACATTCAGGGAATGACCTCCCACTGCTTTCCTCCTGCTAAGTCAACATGTTTTTCTTCCTCTTAAAACAGAATGTTTTTCTCCTTTTTAGATGCTTTGCCAGAGGTCATGTTTCTCTTTCTTTACCTAGTTAATCTTTAGAATTTGTGCAAAAAACTGAGACCCTTCCCTTTTATTTTTCTTTAACATGCCTACAATGTTATGCAGTAGAAACCATTAACAGAATGAGTTGTTCTTGATAAAGTTATTTACATTTTCCAATCATACTGTATGACCAAAAATATGTTTTTTGACAAAGTTACTTCCTCATAAACAACCCTGCTGAGATACTATAAAATAAAGCTGATTTTGTATTGGGGGCTGGCTGTGGCTGTGACTGCTCCAGACCTTCCGATCCCATCCTTGTCTCTTGTATCTTTTCTCTCATTCCCCACTTTGGCTCATTCTCTTCCACACTGGTTTGTGATAACCCACTTTTGAGATTCCTAAGTTTTATTCTCTTCATCCAATGACAGTGACATATTTGCCCAGACTAGCACATGCCATTGATTTAAAAGATCAGATCAGATTACTTAAGCATAAGAGCAAGTAAAGTGGAAAGAATCATCTTAAGGCAAAAATTTCTACATTTTTCTTACTTCTCAATTTTTTTTTTAATTCTGTTGAAAAGAACTTTAAAAATACAGTCGTCTGTTTCAACATATGCAATGCAGATTTCTAACCAGAGCTGTTTCTTTGGTGGTTTGGTTGGAACTTGGATGTGCAAACTGGAGCATCTCAGGTGTATATGGAAGTCCCTTTAAAATACAGGTGTAATCCAAGATAAGAGACTGAAATTAAAACTTCAGGTTGGGGGCTGAGGAGCCCTGTTCCCAGCATTGCCATATTCTAAAGCTCTGAGGCACTGGATAATTTTAAACTTAAACCTGGCTCTCTAGATTTTTGTGAACACATAATGGTCAAGTGTGAAGATAAAATCTATTTTATTTAATAATTTTCTAATTAGATATATGGTTTTATATATCAGACTTATATATCCTTGCCCCAGGTCCAGCAGTGTTAGTGCCCAGCATACTAGGCCTTACTCTCTCTCCACACTTACAAAATATTTATATACATCCCTATAGAAGGAGACGTATCCTGATATCCTTAATTCATGGAGGATATAATTACCTAGTATTAGGGTATTAGAACAAGACAGAAACCTGTGCAGACAAAAAAAATATGCCTTTAATTTGCTTTGAGAGTAATGAGATGAAAAAAATTTGAACTCATTGCACAACTTCTCCTGATAGAATCTCTGAATAGAAAGGAAAAGCAACTGTGACCAAGGAAGCCATTGTTCAAATGTCCAGATCTCAGAGTTGCTCTGAAATGTTGTGGGAAATACAAGTATGCCATTGCTTCTTCTGTTATATTCACAACTTTACACCATATCTGTCATTCTTCTTTTTTTTCTTTTTTTCTTTTTTATAGGCAGAGTCTCAAGCTGTCACCCTGGGTAGAGTGCTGTAGCGTCACAGCTCACAGCAACCTCAGACTCTTGGGCTTAAACAATTCTCTTGCCTCAGTTTCCCAAGTAGATGGGACTACAGGTGCCTGCCACAAAGCCAGCTATCTTTTTGTTGCAGTTGTCATTGTTGTTTTAGCTGGCCTGGGTCAGGTTCAAACCTGCAGTCTCTGGGTCTGTGGATGGCGCCCCACCCACTGAGCTACGGGCACCACCTGAGCATCTTCTACTTTCAATGAATCTTTTGCACATTTTTAACACATATCACTTTAAATTTGGAGTCACTTTTATCTTTCTGAGCACAATACCAAAGACACTCTGGTTAAATGTGACTATGTGCCTGTGTGCACGTTTATTTAGGTAGCTATCTATATACTTCTGGATGGATTTTTACTTAGAATCAGAATTCTATTGTCTACCCTATACCTTTAATTCTTACAGATTAGAATTTAGGTTGATTCAGTGAAAGTGATCAATTAAAACCCACTGTATGGAAAAACCTCAGATCTACTCCCACACATTTTACTTATCTGCAGAGTTACGGGCCTGAGTTATCAAGATAACTGTCCCTGCTCTCCATTATTTAAGCAATTAAAAGCTAAAGTATCAGTTTATTTTTCATATTTCTGCTCCACTTTCCTTATACAAAGAATTAGTGTTTTCTTCCTCTGCTTTACACCTAACGGTTTGTCTTGGTAGCTCTTTTCTCTCCTCTTCTTATTTACTATTTTTGTCCATAACTGATACTCCTGTCTTTCCAAGACATGAACATCTGAAGGCAAGCTGTTTTCCAAAAAGATCACCACACACGAGTAACAGGTATTCTGACAGTGAAATCAACCAGCTCGTATTCCTCGTTCCTTTATTTTTTCGAATGAGAAAGCTAATCTTGTTATGTAAGAAGTCATTACTTCATCTGCTCATCAGCTGTTTCTGACATGCTCCAGTTGGCTCTCAGTTCGGAAATAAAATTACACAAGGATGGAAATGAAGCCTGTTTCAGAACACTTTCAAGGAAGATTTGTTCCTCTAATGGGCTCCTTGCTGAAAGATATAGTTTTTAATTTGTGAGAAAATAAAAATGCAGTTCACACAGTTGAAGTGCATAAAGTCAGGGGTCAACAAACTTCTAATTTTTATAGCATGAAGTTTCAACTCTGTATGAAGTGAAACTGAAAACACAATTTTTGCTGTGTTCTCCTTCCAAACGTTGGAGAAATTCCTCTGAAAACAAAGTCAAGTCAGTTTTGGATCGTTCAGTTTTCCCTGCACACTAGCTTCCATCCATTTTTTTTTTCTAAGTAAGTATTAAACGCATTAACTTCCTCCTCAGCAGCTCTATTTCCTTATAATTATAATTCTCTGCTTTGCACTTTCTGGCAAATGAAATATTTCTACTATGATACATGGAGTAATAAAGAAAGTTTGCATAATGTTTCCCACAATAGCTCTACTTGCAAGAGCTTTTATAAATATTGGAGCTGAAAGGAAACCCTAAGGGTATGTTGAAATAATCAAGGCTCAGAAAGAACATCAGAATCTGAGATAAAGTTACTTATTATTATTATTATTTTATTTAAATTTTTATAGACAGTAGGAATTAAGAATATCCAGTCCCGAGAAAGAAACTTTTCATATTCACATCCCAGATTTTTCCCTAACTAGCTGTCTGATCTTGGGCAAGTTATTAAACATCTTTATGCCTGAACAAAAATAGCTTATAACTCATACAATCATTATGAAGATTTACTGTATCATTACACAGAGCCATCATTTACCAAGTATTTGCTTTGTGTCAGACACCGTTCTAAGCAATATATAATATAAAAATTTGGTAACTTTAAGAAAACTTTAAAATATTAATTCCCAAAGCACAGTGAGGATTTATGCACTGCTGCAGGGACATTTCTTTTATAGGAAATAAATTAATGCCTGTATCTCACATCAAATACTTTTTTTTTTTTTACTAGTATTGAGGTGGCTTATATGTAGAGCCAAGTCCTTGCATTCAAATACAAACACATAATGTTAGAACTGCTGTTTGCAGAAGACGCTCTGCACAAAACATCAACATAAAAGTAAACTAACTCATAAAATTGTGTTCTTAAAATATAGGAACACTTTGTGGTAGGTAAATTAAGATTCAATAAAGTTGAATGAAAATTAAACAATAAATCAAATAGCTGTTAAGTTTGTTGATGGTGATGGCAACCACATTGCAATCAAGTCTTCTTGGCTATGACAAACCAATTCACACTAGGGAAAGGTCCCCACACAACTGAGAACTGGATAACACTTCACTCCCAAACATTTGGCAATCCCAGTGGCTCCACTCCATGTTTAAAGCAATTTCACTCTGTACAAGTACGATATCTTAAGACATACAGACATTTTATAGCTTTCATATGAAAGGGTTAGGGTTAGGGTTACCTACCTAACGTACCCTAAGAATATGGGGAGGGGGAGGGGATGGGAGGCGGTGGATGCATGGAGGGAGGGTGACTGAAGGGATCACCTCTGTGGATTATCTTTCAAGGGTACAAGTGAATCTTTCTTAAAGTAGAATATATATGTCATAGCACAATAACTAAGAAAAAGTAGAATATATATGTCATAGCACAATAACTAAGAAAATGACATGAAGGCTATGTTAACCAGTTTCATGAAGATATTTCAAATTGTATATGAAAACACCACACTGTACCCCATGATTGCATTAATGTACACAGCTATCATTTAATAAAAAAAAGACATACAGACATTATCACACATAGTAAGTACTCCATAAACACGAAGAGTTTTCCATTAGAAAACAAAACTGTAAGAGCCTGAGAAACAAGTTCTTCAATAATCAGCGCCATCCAAAGGGTTGCGTTTAAGCTTCCACCAAAAATACATGTGGCTGCACTGAACTGGGGAAATGTTCCACTTTTATTAAGTTGAATCTTAACTACCCGCAAGTTGCTTTGAAAATTTCATTAGTCCATTACAATTTTAGAGCTCTGAAATTTCCTTCATCATTGGCTGGTAGTAGAGGCTGAGTTTGCCAATCACTTCATGGTAGTGGTGGAAAAATGTATCAAAACAAAAAAAAATTGGCTTTCAGTCCTTATTCTGTGACCATTTAGGTGGCATACTGTGCAAGTCACATACTCTCCCCAAACCAATGATTTTCCATCTAAATAAATGAAAGACCAAAATTTCTTTCTTAAGATCTTACTAAATTTTGGTGTCATGGTAAGGTGTCATAAGAAGCAAGGGTATTCTTTTTGGAACTCACATCAGCAAAGTGTTACCTTAGGATTTTGAAAAAGCTAACAGCTTTCAATATTTTAAGATAAATTCTCTACTCTGTTAAAGATTAAAAAAAACTTGCTGTTTTCATTTCTAGAACTGGTTGTTTTTTGAATATGTTGAGATCTCAAGAAATGATCACTCACAAGTAAACTGCATTTCTGGCAAAGACTAAGATACTTGTGCAGAATTCTTTGAGAAAAAGGAAAACTCTCCTGTCTCCTTTTGCACATTTCTTAATAAGTTTGTGCTGCTTTCTTTTCTACTTCTTTTTAGGTCTCTCTGTAAGCATCATCAGTGACATCGACATAAGCTAAACTGTTAAAAATAAATTTTAATGAATATGAAAACAGTTTGTAAATTATAAAGCTCTGTGGAGATATACTATATCCATTATTCTCATATTCTTAATCCTAGTCAGACATATAATTAACCCTCAGGTTGCTTTGTGAAGCTACATTGAAAACAAGGGCACTCAACACATTTGTACTATATCACGAGCAGTTAAAACAAACGTATTAAATAAAGAACAAAGATGTGAATGGGAACAACTGTTATAGATTTAACATTAGCAATAATAGAGCAGCATAATTTTCTTGGGACCCAAAGAACTCAAATCATGATTTCATTTCTGTGTATCATAAAGCCAACATGATGAGGTGGTGACATCCAGTGAAGAAGAAAACTAGATATTAAGATGTAATTAAAATTAATAATGTGTTTTTCACAGCTCATACAGGGAAACACTTATGAAACAGCAGGCACTAAATCTGGACATTATATATATTTTTTGGAAATGACTTTTAATAATATAAAATCTCTATATAAAAAAACCTCAGAATAGGTTTTAACACATATAACATAAACATCTCTTCTAAATTTGACCTCACAGATTTAGCTATAGTAGACAACACTGAGTGTAACTCTCACAATCTGGCCAGTGCATTCACTGTGTGTTCTGTACAGAAACTGCTCTGTCAATTCAGAAAGAAAAAATGTAACAAGCCAGTCAGCTTTTTTGTTATCATTCTATTTTTCATTGTAACTAAAAGCCTTGATTAGATATGTTATATTTCAGATAGACACATCTGAATCACACAGCTGGATCTTTTGGTTAATTTTCCAGCCACAAGTAATACATTGTTTAAATGCCCTAAGAGACTTCACATGTGGGGCATACCTCATTCATAAAAATTATACACACACTATTAGCTTGAAAACCCAGAGCAACAGTGTCCTTAGTTGTTCATAACAGTATCCCTGGATCATTCTAATATTTTATTTTATCCTTCTAATCTAGAAATGTCAATTTTTTTTAATTTATGACTTTTTAGAAAGTTTATATTTCTGGGATTAGTTTGTAATTCCAGCTTTCATCAGAGCTGTGTTTTTCACAGATGACATCGGTATCCCGGAAGATAAGCTATTTTTTTAGGGTCTCCGGGCCACGTTTGTGGTACCAATTATGATAAAAAATAAGTAGTTAAAATGTATGTAGTTAAAGAGAAAATAACTAGTACCTAAACTCATAGAGAACTGGGAATAAATCAAAATCTGACAGTCACCAGAGGTGTGAAATTACTTAAATTCTCTGACACTCAGTAAATAGTTCTATAAATTAGGCATGAAAAAAAATGGCTACCCAAAAGGTTGCTGTCAAAGTTACATGAGGTGCTAGTATGTAAGGCACGTGGTATGCAGTAAATGGAGGTACTCAGTTTCTTCTTGGGGTAGTTTATGATAACAATATCAAAGGCCATAACAAAGGCAATGTGTCCGTGGGGTATTCAGAGCTCAGTTTCTCATCTGAGCCAGAGAAGAGGGGGCTTTGGTAGAAACACAATCTCTTAGGGAAGATATGAGCCACACCACATCATGACATTTTCCCTCTCCCATCTTCATCACGGGTCATTAAGGCATAATGGATGTTTTGTGCTAAGACAGGAAAACTTTCACTTTTGTGGATTCAACACATTAGAACTTTCTCATCGATGGAACAGTTCTTCATAATCCTGGGTACATGGAGAAGGCAGAGTAGCTTCACATGACTAGTAAAGAAAGGCCATGAAAAGAAAATATGAAAAACAAAATGTTTAAAGCCATCTGTTCCTTCTCAGTTTGGCAATAACTCCTTGAATATTGTATATATTCCCTAAATTTATATTCTTTATCTTCTACCCTCTGATACTGTTAGGAATAACAGAAGACCAGAATATTAATCACACACAGATACAACCAGTGTTGAGGGTAATTTAATTCAATGTTGATAGGAATAAAATTAGCTCCTATGTACTTTAACAATCTTATAATTGTAAAATTATACTCTTTTAGAAAATATGTCTCAACCATGTAATATTATTTATATTATTATTATTTATTATAAAGCACTGAGGAAAAGATCTGGTCAGAGAAAACAGGTGGTAGATAGGCTGTTAACAATGGGATGTTGTTCTTGATATAACAAACATGACACAATATGAATTCAAATCAATCTGCAAACAAAACTCATGGTCATTTTTGAGTAGAGAACTCCCTGGTAATCTTTCTTATTGATTTTAGAGGTGATATAAATTTATACAATTTGCATATTTTGATTGACATTTTACATATCTATTTGTGAATGTATGTTTAGAAAGAGCAAGAGTGTGCAACCCTATAAAAATCCATGTGAGTGACTGTCTTTCTGAAACCAATTTCAGTTCAAAATAAGACAGAAATGGTAAAGAATTAAAATACAGTTACTCCACAAAAACTAATAGATACCTTCAACTAAAATTCAGACCAAATAGTTCTCAGATCATCACTCCTTTACCAGACATAAAGTTTAAAGTAGTGTGCTGAAAGAAATTCTCTAAGGAGTCAACAGATCTAAATTTCACTGAATGGTCAAGCTATCATCTTGAGTTAGCCACCCATACTCTAAATTACAGTGTTCATTATGAAGGACAGAGTTATCCACCCATACTAGCCTTGAGTGGGAATAGACCAGCCATTGTTTTTCCTGGTTTTCCCAGCCATTCACACCTGTCTTTGAAATGCTGTCTATATAGAATCTCAATATGTTTCTAACAGGTGACTGGATCTTCTCTGTTGGAGTGAAGCTGAGAGAAGCATTGTCTAAGACCTTTAACCATGACTATGGTACATGATAATTATATAAGCTACCGTAAACACTGCTTCACACCAAATACTTATGTCTCTAAAATTTATTTACTTATTTTAGACAGAGTCTCAAGCTGTCACCCTGGGTAGAGTGTATGGTGTCACAGCTCACAGCAACCTCCAAGTCTTGGGCTTAAGCAATCCTCTCACCTCAACCTCCCAAATAGCTAGGATTACAGGCACCTGCCACAATGCTCAGCTATTTTTTGGTTGTAGTTGTCATTGTTATTGGCGGGTTGGGGCTGGATTCAAACCCTCCAGCTCTGGTATAGGTGTCTGGTACCTTAGCCACTTGAGCTAAAAGCACTGAGCCATGTGTCTAAAATTTATTAATCCTACCTAAAAATTTTACTCATTTTACACAAAAAATTGGGATATTATTGAACGTTTTTATTGTTAGTAGATTCATACAGGGTAAGTTCTCAATAAGTGGCTATTGACTTAAATGGTGGCATCTGCAATTCTACCACACATTTGTGTACTATTTTACTTCTTACAAAGCACTTCAACCCACAGCTTCTCATTATTACACTTCCTTTTTAAATCAGAAATGAAGTAGGCAAGACAGGTTTAAATGAAGGAAATAAAGAGAAATAAGTCCCTTCTCACTGTATTAATTTTTCTCTTAAAAAATTAATATTGCCAGTTAAGAAAAAATATCTATTATAGAAATTCCATTATGATTCTTTATAGCACCACATATGACATGTTTCAAATTCATATCATTGTTTCAAAGATGTTCTCTGTTTTACATGATAAAATAAGATTCTCAACTTACATGCTACTGACATCTTGGGCTGGGTAATTCTTTGCTGTGTAGTGTTGTCCTGTGAACAGTAGGATGTTTACCAGATTTCTTGGCCTTACCCTCCATATTCCTTCTGCACTTCCTTATTGTTAAAGCCACAAATGTCTCCAGATATTGGAAAATGTCTCTTGGGGCTGCAAAGTTACCCTCAATAGAGAGTCACTTGACACACAAACTGTGAGACCAACTTCAGTGACCTAGTCATTTCAACTCTCCTGCTATATTCTATCTGTACCAGTTGTCCAGAGTGAACATAATCTCATTATTTTTTTTAATGACCAAATAACCAACTAATGACACTGAACAGTTATTATTTTATTCATAAGGAGACAGTAGAATAAATATTTCATAAAATATAGAGCCATAAACTTAGACCTCAAGAAGGACTGAACCTTGTAATTAATATTAAAGATGAAGATAGAAAATCTGATACAGGGACTGGGAAAGATGTGCAGCCTATAGTCAAATTACACACAATAGCAGACAACAGAGAGAAGATCATAGACTTTAATAAGTCACCAGCAAAACAAGAGAAGATTTTTATTGAAGACTTTCTGGATAAAAGCATGGGCTACCATGTTTCCCCGAAAGTAAGACTTACCTGAAAAATAAGCTCTAGCAGGATATCTATGCATTTGTTAAATATAAGCCCTACCCCAATAATAAGACCTAATGATGGTTGTGGCTATGCAGCTCACCATGGCATGGAGGTAAGACATCCCTAAAAATAAGAGGTATTGTGTCTTCTTGAGAAAATATAAATATAAGACAGTGTCTTATTTTACTAAGTACACGGTACTATCTTAAAGTGAAGATGTCAGTTGACACTTAAGTTTTGTTCTTTACTCACACACTCCTGGTGATTTACGGTCTAGTCTCAATCAACAAGGGCCATGCTGTGTCCAGCCTGGGTAGCTACCACTAAGGTCACGCCCCCATGATTACCTAGCTGTGATATCGCAAAGAACCAGTATACCTGACAGTTGTTTTAGGAATGTCCTGATTGCTACCTGTAAATGACCTTATCACATTCATCTATTTCTTCATACATTTATGAAGTGATCATTTTTATCTGATAATACATAAGAGATAAGATAATATAAGAGTGAGCTAGGGTATGACGTATTGAGGCAAATGACATATTGACATACTACAAAAAGACTATATGAAGATGGACACTCTTTGGAAGGAAAAAGTTTTGAAATTAAAGGCAAATTAAAGGAAAAAGTTTTGAAATTAAAGTTTTGAAACATAAGGCAAATCAGAACACAAAAAGGAGTGATGGCTATATTATTTGGTGCTGAAGAAATTAAGGAACAGAAGGTAGATTGCTTAATTAATATTCATAGATAGGTGAAATATTTGTTTTCCTTCATCTTCTATAAAAGATATAATCAAAACAGAACAAAGACTATTAGAAATATGGGAAAAAATGAACAAAATACAGTTGTAGATAGCACCACCAATTTATAGCTAATTCAAGAGATAGAAATTAGAACATCAGTAGAGAGTTTGAAGAATAGAATTAATAAAGCTGAGTTAATGGCTATAGTACATTGAACTTAGCACCCTACAGGGAGATATTACACTTTTCATTCCAATAAACTACTGAACATCTTTTAAAAGTCACTCAATACAGCTGCTATGTGCCAGGCACTCTTCCGGTTACTGTGATATCGCAAAGAACCAAGGACAGAGTTCCCCTTATCACACAGCATACTTCCTGGAGTACCAAGTCCCCAAGAAACAATCAATAAATTCTAAGCCAAACATTGTACAGGATACATTTTCTATCCACGACATAATAAAGGAAGAAATTAGAGTCAAACAAAATCCTTACCAGTTTGTGTTTTTACATCTTGATGTCAATTTTACTAAGTCACGCTATTTCTGAGAATTTATTCTAAAAAATTAAATAGACATGGGCATGAGCATTTACTTACAATGGTATTGGTCAAGGCATGAATGACATTAATGAAAGTCTTATAGGAATTGAGTTGTGAATTTGCAGAAACGTTTTTAAATAACCATATAATGTCACAATGTATAACCATTTGAAACACAGATTTTGGGAGAATATATAACAAAGTAAGAAAATCCTTGACAATAACAAAAAGCTAATGTATATAGTATTATCACAAAGGAATAAAATATCAAAATGAGACTCATAAATATGAGGGAACAGAGAGTGTCAAAATTACAAGTTCATTAAATAATACGCTTTGAAATATCAAAATATTTTGGTCAATTTTTTTTATAATCAAAGTGAAATCCAAACCTACAATTGCAGATTATCTGGAATAAATCCCAAATGAAAATAACATGTTCAAATTTATTAACCGCTCATACACAGTAGGCAAAGTCATAAAATGATTAAATTTAAATTAGATAAGGATGACATAAAAAATGGGTTCATATAACAATTCAAAAAAATCAAATATACAATCAAGATATAAGCATGAAAAAAAAACATTTTTTGCTGAAGTAAGTAGAAAGTACAAAGTCAGAATTTAAAAGTTACCATATAATATATATTAAGCACATCTGGAAAGTGTAATACTGTCCATCATTGTATGCTAACACAGTTGATCATCTCAGTGAAATGGAAAGTAATGTTTAAGTGAAATACTTAACAAAGGAAACAAAAATCTTGAAAACTCTGAAGAAACTATTAGTCACAGGGACTTGTTAAAAAAAAAGTGTCTTCTAAAAAATTACAGGTTTAGTGAATTTGAGAATTATTAGTGAGTTTGTAATGCTTTCAAGGAACAGATAATACCTGCTGTATTTACAATAAAGATACAGATATAAGAAAAATAATATTTTCCTAGAGAATGCAAAAGAGGGAAAGTGTCACTTGATTCAATGAAAAGATTATAAGAATGTAAGTTTTAGGAAACCTGACTACGATAGAAAAAGAGTTAAAGATTCATAAAACGTTCAAATTTTTGAATAAAATACTAACCAATATAATTCAGTAAAGTACAATGCAATATTTTAAAATCTGAAAAAGATCCAACTCAGATGTAGAAAATGGCTTAGTGTTAGAATCTAGAAATAAAATACCAATAAACAAATTTGAGAAAATATCTTCATAAAATTGAAAATTTGATAAGTTTCAACAACCATCTAACTCAGGGGTCCTCAAACTTTTTAAACAGGGGGCCAGTCCACTGTCCCTCAGACCATTGGAGGGCTGGACCGTGGTCCCTGGGAAGAGTCGGCTGCTAAGCAAGGACAGGCAGTCACAGTAAAAACACCCGGCAGGCCGTTGTTTGAGGATGCCTCATCTAATTTATGAAATTAAAGAATATTTTCTAAAAATCAGAAGGTATACAATACTCAATTAGTCATTTTATTGATGGGAAATCACGGCAGGCACCTGTGTCAAAAATCGAACCCCAAATGTTGTTACTTCTGTTGTAAAACAGCCACAGCAACAAACAGAACAGGAACAAGAGTTACAACTATAAGAAAAAGTACGACTATATCAACAATAAGACTGTTTAACTGTGTTATTGGAGTAGCACTTTAATTTCCTTCAAAAACTTCCCCTTTGCCTTCACAACTTAGCTGTGTGTCTCAAGGGCCCAGCTCTCAGCCTCTCGTGGGTTTTGTCATGCCTTCCTCACTAAGCTTAATCATCTCCAGCTTTTAAATCAGACTGAGAGGCGTGCAATTCTTCCTTTCACTTGCACACTTAGAGGTCACTTTAGTGTGACTAACTGGCGTAAATTCAGCATTGCCTCGTCTCAGTAAATAGGCAGGCTGAAGACAGAGAAGGAAGGCTGTTTGGGGGAGCAGCCACAACGCAGGCCTTTGTGATTAAGTTTGCCATCTTTTTCTGTTGAAGCAGTTCATGGTGCCCCAAAACAATTAAAACAGTCACATCAAAGATCACTGATCACAGATCACCACACAGGGATAATAATCATGAGTTTGAAATACCACAAGAATGACCAAATGTGACCCAGAGACACAAAGCGAGCACGTGCTCTTGGCAAAACGGCACAGATTGGCTTGCTTAATGCGTGTTTGCAACAAATATTCAACTTGTAAAAAAAAAATGGAGTAACCATAAAGAACAGTAAAGTGAAGCACAATAAAACAAGACCTGCCTAATAAGCCATCAAGCTTTTAGGGCTTTAGCAACTATACAATTAAAATATTCAACACCCAAATGTAGTTTACCTTACGTGCTAATAAAATACAGTAACATTACCATGAATATAATGTAACAGATAATATTACACTGAACTAAATCGGTGCTTACTACCTGAAGATTAGCTGCCTATGAGAACCCAGGTTGTTTTCAGGTTAGTATGTTTATGCGCTGAGTACTGAATTAACTCTATTATCCTCTTTTCAAACTCCTATGGAACTTGAGTTGCACAGACTCTCATGACACTACAGGGCTGAGTTTAGTTCAGACACACCCTTTGCACAGTTAGTCTCCCTCTCTTTAGTTGATAGTTGATGTTACAAAGTTAAAGCAGTGCTACAGTGCAGGCCTGTAAAGAAATACACAGACAGACATAGGCTCTAGCGTCCTGATATCTTAGCCAAGCAGTTGACTCAGAATATGCTTACATTAACTGTTAAAAGTAACCAACGGATGTAAAAGAAAATTTTACTATTAAGGAATTCTCATAAATATGTGAAAGGGAGGTTCTTTATAGGCCATGATGAGAAACAGTGCTTTAAACTTACACTTCCTATTAGCAACAGACATTTCTCTCAACAACAGCCCAGTTCTCCCTGCTCCTAAGTTTAAACCTCAGCTCCTTTTTTCTGGTTTCTATGTCCTTCCATCAAGTCTCAAGAGACCACGTCCCTGTCTTTCCTATGCATTCTGGGTGCACGATAATGGAACGACTTTACTGTTTCTCAACTCTGAAAATACGTCACACAATTTGTTTTCTTATATTAGGTAATTTTAGGACTTACTTTGTTCATTTCTACTAGGTACATTACCCATTGTTTAGTTTGAGTTTGGTAAGTATTGAGAACAATAAGCCATCATTTAAATTTTAATTTATCATAAGGGTTATTTTATTTTATTTTTTTTTTCAGTTTTTGGCCGGGGCTGGGTTTGAACCTGCCACCTTTGGCACCCTACTCCTTTGAGCCAAAGGCACTGCTCAATCATAAGGGCTATTTTTAACTTATTTTAAAAATTCACTTATTTTTAATTTAAACTAGTTCATGAATAATAAATGTAGAAAAAGAATGATTATCATACAGATTCAAACATAGTAGAGAAGATTGGAAATTTACTAGAACATGTTCTTGGCAT
>CAUYQV010176628.1:0-38067 GCA_963574575.1 Galagoides demidoff | reverse complement strand
GGCGGGCGCCTGTGGTCCCAGCTACTTGGGAGGCTGAGGCAGGAGACTCGCTTGAGCCCAGGAGTTGGAGGTTGCTATGAGCTGTGATGCCATGGTACTCTACCCAGGGGGATAGCTTGAGGCTCTGTCTAAAAAAAAAAACAAAAAAAAAAAAACCCAAAGCATTTTAAAAATGTATTTGTACATGGGATCATTTTCCCATTTGATTTGAGAATATGGGACATTATGCTAGAATCTTTCTACAGTCCATGCTCCTCAATAATAGAGACAAAAAGACTCTTCAATATGTACATATATATGTGTGAAAAACATTTTTTCTGAGACAGAGTCTCACAATGTTGCTCTTGGTAGAGTGCGGTGGCATCATAGCTCACAGCAACTTCAAACTCTTGGGCTTAAACAATTCTCTTGCCTCAGCCTCCCAAGTAGCTGGGACTACAGGTGCCTGCCACAAAGCCTGGCTATTTTTTTGTTGTTGTTGTTGTTGCAGTTGTCATTGTTGTTTAGCAGGCCCTGGCCAGGTTGGAACCTGCCTGCATGGTGCATGTGGCTGGCGCCCTACCCACTGAGCTACAAGTGCCGAGCCTGTGTGAAACATTTTAAAGTCTCTAAACATACTGTAAGCTGTTTCATTTGACCTGATAATGCGCCATGCATGTCATGGTGTGGTTACTGCAAAGCAGGGCCACTTCTGTCTTCAGAGTCCCTGTCACCCATGACGCTGTTTCTTTTTGTTGTGTCAAATGGGCATGAGAACAGGTTGTGGATTCTAACCCTGCTCTTGGCACTCAGGCAAGAGTTACGTAGGCAGGAGGGGCCTATTGTGTATGTTTCATCCTAGAAATCAGAGCTCAGCTAAAAAACATAACCATAGTTGACTATTTTTAACCAATAGGAAAGTGTTTTGTTTACTCATTTGTGGACAGTAAGGTGTTCCTGAACAGTCATACATGCATTGCTTTATACTTTTGAATGACTTTTGAGAATAGTCATTGCTTTTTTTACGTGTGGATGGTAATTGTTACTAAGGAAGTTGATTATAAATCCATGCTTAGACTGATTTGGTTTTGCCACCCATTAGATGCTATCACAGCTCCTCCACCCTCCACTTAGAAGACTGGCTATATTTAAAAACTGGGTGTGAGAGGAAGAAGTCTTGCAGATGCTTATTCACAAGAATCTCCCTGACCTGAATCTGTGCCCTTCACTCTTCCCTCCCGGCCACACCCACCTGCCCCCTCTACCCTCCTTTGCCCCTCCAGGGCCTAATACATGCATTGGCAAGAACATAGAAAAGAAGCTTAGGATTTTTACAAAAGATCTGGAAATTTCAGAAAATGTCCCTCCCTGGATTTATACTTTTCCCCTTTGTTCCCTGAGTCAACAATTTCAAACCTGATCCATCCCCCAATTCTCTCTCTCCTCAAATGCATTTTGTTTCCTTATTATTTTTCCTTACATGTTCTAATTTGAGAACAATTTCTTCCTTTCAGAATCCATTTCAAGTCTCAGAAGACACCTGAAGTTCAGTTAATGGAAGGTTGTGTGGAGGAGGGGGTCTTCCTCATCTACATTTCACCACCACTGGGGTAAATGTGAGAGGCCTTTATTTCTGTGTGTGACTCACATCCACATGGAGAAACAAGTATGGCCTCAGAAAACCAACTTGGATTGAAGGCAGGTCCTACTACTGTCCTTCATGGCTATAGATGTTCACAAAAGATCGTCTATAAATTTAGACCCAGGATGGCAAAACTTGAGAAAGTCTTTTTTTTCTCCATGTATAGGGACACAAGAGAGAGTAGGAAGAAAGCTGATGTGGTTTCCAAACTCCCACACTGGGCAGTGTCCATTTTTGTGTTTCAGGTAAGAAAAAAAGAGGAACAAGAGGTAAGAGAAGAAAAGAGTTAAAAAGAAATAATGACACCTATGGTGCATCTTACAAGGTACATGTGAAACTTACTAAATGTATAATATACACAATAACAAAGAAAATGTCATGAAGTCTATGTTAACCAGTTGGATGAAAATGTTTTAAATTGTATATAAAACCAGTACATCGTACCCCATGACTGCATTAATGTACATAGCTATGATTTAATAAAAAATAAAAATAAAAAAAGTAAACCTAGGAAGAGAAAAAAAGAGTTAGAAATAGTGAAGACAGAAAAAAATGTTAAATATCCTCATAAACATCTTGGAACAAATACAGTCTTTACAGATAATACTTATAAAAACTTCGTAGCCCTAGGAATCCACCCTTGTACACACACACATAATATATAATACAAATAAATATTTTATTGGGGGTGAGTGGAAATATGGGAGGATGATCAAATGTAGGTTTTCTTTTCATTTTTCAAACATCAGCCAGCATTCCAGAGATGCCAAAAAGACAGCATTTCCCAATCTAAACAGAGAAAAAAGGCTACAAAAGGGATATTTTTCTCATCTGGAACTTTTCATCCTTATCTGTTCTTTTTCTTGTTTAATCTACAAATGTCCCTGCAAAAGCATTTCCCTCAAAAACCTAACCAGCTGATATCTTCATTAGTAGATAGTTGCTAAAAACAATGTGTCTCTAAAGAATAGCCACAGTTTGTAGAGTCGATAAGGCAGGAGGGAAAGTCCTAAAAAGAAGAACCCTACCCCTTCAGAACTTCCTCCTGAGCCATCCCGCCCCAAACCTCACAGTCAACTCTTCAGCCATCGCAGCCATGGGGAGCTCGCTCTGCTCAGGGCCTTGCTCAAGAGCAGTGACATATCTCGCTAAGGATCAGTGACTTGTCTGTTGCTCTGGTATTTATGATGCAAGAGTAAAGGGCATTACAGATCAGCAAATTCGTAAAATACAGAAGAAAATATTCCAACCCAACTTCCCCTTTCCCAGCGTCGTTCTCTTCATCCACTGGCAATGTCGTGTGTGTCTCAAAGTCTGCTCTGAAAAAAGAGTGTCTATCTAGGCTGAAAATGAGACGACTCCAAAATGTGACCCCGGCAAGACCTGAGTTTGGCGCAAACCTTGACTCTAGACTTTATCACCCGTGTCCATTTGGGCAAGTTGCTTCACTTGGTAGTCAGTTTCCTTTCTTGTTGGAGAGGGAGAGGAGAGAAGTAAAGGAGATTAAAAAGATTGAAAATAGCTGATACATTTTTTTTTATCAATGTTCTTTCCAGGAGATAAATGTTTACTCAGTCTCACCACGTGCTGTATACTTGGGATACAGTGGTGAGTAAGAGACAGAGCTGGCCCTCGTGTCCCTCAGCGTGATGAAGACATTTGAGTGTGCCCTATGAATGGGGGGTGTACTTGCTGGGGACTTTCACATATGTTCTATAGCATCAGCCAGTCCTCCCAACAGGAGTGTTACCACTTAGCATCCTGGACACTCATCCTCCACTCCACCTGATCTGTGGCTGAATAACTGCTCTTTAATAAATATTTATCAATGCCAGGCATTGTGCTAGATGCTGGGTATTTTGTGGGAAGCCTTACTGGTACATCAACTGGACTTCATTTGATTGATATGGTTATTTCTGGAGTCCTTTCCAACGACATTTGAAGGGTCCTAGAGAGGAGTTTCTTGCACAGTGAAAAAAATCACATTGTTCAGCTGTTTCACATTCAGTCCTCTGTATTTTCTAGATTCATTGAAAAGGTACATGAAACACATATTTCTAAATACCTTAAGGGAAAACAACAAGTGCTCACTGTGTACCTCGCAGGCATCAGGCTTTGCTCCCCCAGTGCATTGCCTCATTTAATCTTTACAACATGAATGTGAGGTAGGAATTATCCCCAGTTTACACAAGAGGAAACAGGTTCAGAGAGGTTAAACACAAAAGACACTTAACAAGTGTATGTTCAAGGTTACGGTCTGAACTGCTGAAATAAGCAATGAAGAGATCACAGAAGGTAGTGACTTAATTAATGCCTATTTTAATCCCTCTTCACAGGCCAGTATGAGCATTTGAAGTCATTGGAGCAGCTTTACTCCATAAGGTCTTTGTGGGACCCTGGTCTGGTTGTCTTCTCACTGCTGTCTCCTGCACGGTCAAAGCTAGTTCACTGGCATATCCATGTTCCATACTATGGGTAGGAGGAAAGACAACAGTCAAGGCCAATGGCTTTGTCCTAAAGGAGAAGCCTAGAAATGGTGGAGATTCTTTCTGCTCACATCCAACTGACCTGAACTTGGTTGCATGGCCATATCTAGCTAGGAGGGAGGCTGGAAGTGTAGCCCATGAGTGGGCAGCCACATGCTCAGCTAAAGCTTAGACTATTCTATTAATTAGTAAACATATAGTAACAATCAACACCAGAGTATTTAGTAGTCTCTGGCACAGTTAATAAGTGATGAAGCAGGAATTCGAACTCAGCTTTGCTTGGATCTAGTTCCACATCACTGCCTCTTAGACAAGAGAGCTAGAGAACTCTGGTTCTCTGTCTATTTGCCTGCAATGCAAAATAATAAATGATCATCATTTAATAACAAACAGAATATGATTGGCGCACTTTAGGTGCAAACAGCTGGAATTGGATGTCAACTTCTCAGAAACATGGGAGCGTTTTTTCCTAATGTTTCTTCTTACAGATGCCAATTCCCCCCCCCCCCCCGCCTTTTTACTGGGAACATCTCAAACCTCCAGCAGCTTGGCCTTGTGGGTCATTGACTCATGTGAACTACTTTGTCTAATGGGTTGCAGAAGAGAGAAAAATACAGCTACTTCAAAAAGAAAAGAAAACCTGCTCTCTCCTTGCCAAATTTGTAACAGGAGACATTTTAAAGGTAGCACAGGGCAGCAAACTACAGGTTTGGTGAAAGTTGGCTAACGCAGGAAGAGTCGGGGAGTCTGAGCAAAATGTATTCTTCTTGTAAAGGTTTTTTTTTTCTTTTCTCCATTACCCCTACCTGAAAAGGATATTCTAGGCTGAAAAAGAAATAAACCATGTTTTAATATTCTTGGCATAGAAAAAGATAAATAGTGATTGATTTCTTTTTTTAAAAAAGGGGGAAAAACTCTAGTTGTGAGGAAAACAAAAAATGTCCATTTTAAAGTATGGTTTATATAATGTGACAAGCTATGCTTGTTTTTATTTACATTTTCTTTTTTTTTTTTTTTTTTTGAGACAGAGTCTCTCACTATGTCACCCTGGGTAGAGTGCTGCAGCGTCACAGCTCAGGGCAACCTCAAATTCTTGGCCTTTAAGCGATTCTCTTGCCTCAGCCTCCCAAGTAGCTGGGATTACAGGTGCCTGTCATAACACCTGGCTATTTTTTTGTTGCAGTTGTCATTGTTGTTTTAGCTGGCCCAGGCCAGATTTGAACCCACCAGCCTCAGTGTATGCGGCCGGTGCCCTATCTGCTGAGCTACGGGCAGTGCCCTACATTTTCATCTTTATAAGGAAATTAAATTCTCATACAGAGTGATTATAGAGTTATATAGTAGATAACCCTTGGGTTCCTTTGTAGCTGGCCTTCTCACTGTAAAACATACACCTTTTCTTTCCCTCTGCTCCCAGTCACCAAAGCAGAGTTGTCTGGATCGCAGGTGTCACAAACCTTTTCTTCTTTTTTCATTGTTTCTTGGCCTCTGAAATCTTATCTCCTTGATCTTTGTTCCAATCACTCCAAAATGCTTTCCAAAAGCTTGCTGAAGGTCTAATTGCCAATTTTAACACATCCTGATACCCTTTGCAGGCTCTGAGTCTACCGACCACTCCATTTCTTTTTGAAACTCTCATTTTTTTTCCAAATCTTTTTTTTTTTTTTTTTTGAGACGGAGCCTCAAGCTATCCCCCTGGGTAGAGTGCCATGGCATCACAGCTCATAGCAACCTCCAACTCCTGGGCTCAAGCGAGTCTCCTGCTTCCGCCTCCCAAGTAGCTGAGACCACAGGCGCCCACCACAACGCTGAGCCATTTTTTGGTTGCAGCCATCATTGTTGTTTGGCGGGCCCAGGCTGGGGATTCGAACCCACCACCTTAGGTGTACGTGGCTGGTGCCTTAGCCGATTGAGCCATAGGCACTGAGCCTTTTTTTTCAAATCTTAATTTTGTTTTTTAAATTATTTATTTTTTTGTGTTTTTTGAGACAGAGTCTCACTTTGTTGCCTTGGGTAGAGGGCCAGAGCATCATAGTTAACAGCACCCTCAAACTCTTAGGTTCAAGTGATTCTCTTGCCTCAGACTTCCTAGTAGCTGGGACTACAGGGGCCTGCCACAACACCCAGCTAGTTTTTCTATTTTTAGTAGAGATGGGGTCTCACTCTTGCTCAGGCTGGTCTTGAACTCCTGAGCTCAGGCAATTCATCCGCCTTGGTCTCCCAGAGTGCTAGGTTTACAGGCATGAGCCACCATGCCCAACCCAAATCTTAATTTCACAAACATTCTGCCTTTGACCTTCTATTCTTTTTCTCTCCCATCAGCTCATTTTCATAAAGGTCCTCCTTTCCCATTGCTTTACCCTGCACCTTTATGTATACGCAGGCTGATCTGTCTCTCTGCATCCCTCCCTCTCACGACATGCAACCTGATTGCTAAGTCTTTTCCAATTTAGTATTTCTGTTTGGATGGCCCTATGAGAGGCAAGGACACATTATCTTTTCTCCAAAGCCAGCTCCCTCTTCTAACCTTCCCACTTCTGTCAGTGATCAGCCATCTCCACCACCATGTCTGGGAACCTTGACTAGTAGATCCATTACCGATTTCTTCTTTTTCCTAAAGCAGCGGTTCTCAACCTGTGGGTGGCGACTCCTTTGGAGGGTCTCCTGCATATCAGATATTTACATTATGATTCATAACAGTAGCAAAATTATAGTCATGAAGTAGCAATGAAAATAATGTTATGGTTGGGGGTCCCCACAACATGAGGAACTGTATTAAAGGGTCACGGCGCTAGGGCCCTTTTTCCTAATCCTCACATCAAAGGAGTCACTGAATACTGTCAACTCTGCCTTGATGCTTTCTCTCTCGCGGTGCTGCTTTTCATCCTTTCCTTTGCATCTACAGTCACTGTGGTTTAGGGCTTAGTCTAATCTTAGACCATGGAAGGAAGGGACTTGCTACCTTGTCTCCCACCTCGGATTTTCTCCCTCCTCTGCACTGTTTCTACCCAAGTCCAATCTGCACTCTTCTCCCACAAATCCTCTTAAATCTTCTTAAAAACATGACTTTTACAGGGTGCAGTGGCTCACGCTTATATTCCTAGCACTCTGGGAGGCTGAACTGGAGTTTGAGACCAGCCTGAGCAAGAGTGAGACCCCATCTCTAAAAATAGCTGGGAGTTGTGGCAGGTGCCTGTAGTCCCAGATATTCAGAAGGCTGAGACAAGAGAATCGCTTGAGCCCAAGAGTCTGAGGTTGCTGTGAGCGATAACGCCACAGCACTCTACTGAGGCTCTAGTGTGACAAAGTGAGACTCTGGAGGAAACAAAACAAAACATTACTTTCATTCTCTCAGTCCCCCATCAAGAAATCTTTAATAGCTCCCAGATGACTAAAGTTCTAATACCTGGGGGAGGAGGGAAGGCAATTGGTAGGATCTCAACTAATGTGCACAATGTGAGGGCATCCAGCGCGCCCTCTGGATGAAGGGCTCAGCTACAATTTGGACTTTACCTTAGAAGTGAAAGCAACGTAACCTAAAAATTTGTAGCCTCATGTTAATTTGAAATAAAAGTTCTAATACCTTACTCTAATTTTCATTTAAACCAATGTCAGATGGCATGCTTCATATGTGGATGCGCACACCTTCCTCATCCCATCCCCAAGCTTCCTACTTATTTCCATATTCACAGCCACCACCATAATTTAAGCAACCACTCCCTTTTACCTGCAATATTAGCGTAACTTTGTAACTCGCCTCTCTGATTCCATTCTTTCCTCACTACAATTCATTCTGCACAACCAGAGTGGCCTTTTAAAAAAAGTAAATGGCTTCTGCAGGAGTTGGTCTCTAATGAGCTATGTCTCTCAGTCTTCACACCTTCATACATTCACCTCCCTCACTGAATCTGAGTGGCCTGTGACTCGAACACAGAAGAAGTGATATTCTGGCAAGGTGCTAGGAAAGTGATTAAGCCATCTTCATTGCCTAGGTGAGTCCTCAAATAACTGCAGTCCAGGCTGACATCATGCAAAACAGAAGAACCACCCAGCTGAGCCCCGTCAACTCACAGAATTGTAAGAGATTATAAAAGGGTTATTATTTTTTAAATACTAAGTTTTGAGGTGATTTGTTATGCTGAAACACTTAAAAAATTAAACCTAACTCCTCCTAACTACTAGTAGCCTACAAGACCTTGCATAATCTGGCTCCTGCCTGCCTCTTAGACTTCTGCTCTTTTCCACCCTCATGTCCTACCATAAGGCTTGTTTCTGTTCCTTGGACATGCCTTCTGCATAGGATGCTGTCATCCTGCCCAGAAAGTCTTCCCAGACAGCTGTTCTCTCCTTGTCCTCCTCATTCACTATTATGCTGTTTTATTCACTTCAAAGCAATTATCATTCTCTGAAAAAAAAAATCTCAAATGTGTACTTGTTTATTATTTCCTGTCTCTCCTCTCCACTCCCTCTAGATTAGATCATAAACCTCCAAAGAGCAGACACTTTGTCTTTCTTTTGACCAGATGTGAAGCTAAGGATGCTTATGCTCAGGCTTCCTCACATGCATAAACCTCTTCCAAAGGTAATTTTATTCCTTTTCTTAAAAGGAATTTTATATTCCTTTTATATTTTATATTTATATAATTTTATATTCCTTTTCTTAAAGAAGGGTCCTCAAATTATTTAAACTCTGGTCCCCTATCAAAGATAAACACAACCAGAAGTTAGTTAAACTGGTCAATCATTTTATTCAGTGACTTGACAGCAGGGGAAAGAGTGGAGCTCCATCCTGACTTCTACTGAGGGGACTGGGCTTTTGAAAGAGAGTGGGAGGAAGTAGGGAGGGGGAATGGCAAGGGTTTTTGCAGAGTTGGGCAAGAGAAAAATCCTAAAAAGCTGCAAGGGGGAATTGGTCCATGTGAAATTCACCTGTGTTTGCTAACTGGGGTTTATTGATGTTAAGCTCCTACTCTCCCAGAAAGACTGGGAGCCAGGCCCTATCACTTGGTTTCCACATTTATTTCTTTGAACACCACTTTCATCCTGTTACTTCTCTATTCCAGACACCTTCAACAATTCCCACATGAATAGAGAATACAATTCAGATCTCTTAGCCTGACATTCAAGGCTGGCTACAACCCGCCTTTTCATCCATACCTCCTACTTCTCATCTTCATAATACCAAGTACAGCCAGACATGTGTATTTGTTGCCTTATAAACAGCCCTTGCTCCTTCTGTTTGCCCGTTTCTTCACATTAGCTATTTACATCATCTGGGAATCAACTCTCCTCTAGTCTTGCCCACCTGTGAACCTTATTCCTACTTCAAGACCTTTATCCATGAAGCCTTTCCAGACCTAGAAGACCCAGTGTTCCTCCCCTCTTCTGAACTCTGGCCTGGCAGACCATTAACTTAGAACTGCCTTCCGTGAGTCGCCTCTTCTCTTATCTCCAAGCCCTGCCTGCCAATCTGGATTATATGTAGTACAAGCACTTTGTCCACCGTCCATATCCCCACTGGAGTGATTCCCAGTTTACAAGCCCCACTGGAGGTGGAAGAGGTCCCAGAGAGGGCAGCAGGTTATATATTTGGAACCTGATGAGAAGAAATAACCAATTTTATAGCTCCTGTGAAACCAAGTAACATCACCAGAAATGTGAACAGAACAGAAATAAAATCATCTAAGAATGGCAATATAATGATTTAATGCGAGTTCCTAAATCACAAATTCTTGAAGGCTAGCTCTATAATAGTTTCTGAAGTACCTGGTGTAGGGGTACTTACTGTAAGACTGCACCCCCAAAATATTACAGTGTAGTGATTAACAGTGTATTGTCATATGTGATACAATGTGTTCTTATATGTGGTGCATTGTGATAATGATGAAAATGCAAAGCAAGCTCTAGTCTTTTAAGGTGGATGAGATATTGGTACTGTTTGATGGGGTCCTGCATGAACAGAATTTATTCTATTACTCTTTTCTATGTTACCACTACCAAAAGAAATAAAGTCTCCCTCACAAAGAGAAGTATAATTTATATTTCTTTTTTTTTTAAAGTTACATTTTCCCAAAGACATAATGGAAGAGTCTCCTTCAAACAATATTCTTCCAGAAAAGAAAGTACTTCTAGGAAATGGGGAAGAGCTTTTTTTCCCAGCCAGCATCAGGCTTCTTTGTCTTCTTTTGTGTGTGTTTCAGTGATAGTCAAAACAGCAGTCCTTTAGTAGATGTTAAAATTATAGCCCTAAAAAATCTACTCAAACACAGTATTTCATTTCAGTTTAGACTCATTTCCAATAGTACTTAATCTTTTCCAGGCTTGTTATTGCTTTCTCTTACAGTTTCCACTGTGAAATGATATTTTTAGTCTCTTTTGCCCTCTATTGAATTGCCCTGGTAATAACAGTAACTAGCAAAATCTAGTTCTCTAGCATGTAGGAGAAGACATAAATATTTGATCTCAGATCAGTGATGTGTGTAATTGTTGCTATAGAAAACCTTTGACTGCTGCCCAAATCTGGAGGCCTATTAAAATTTAATTTCTGCGTCTTCTCCATATATTTAAAACTCAGAACGTTTCCCAGTGTGTAAATTAACCATTGCCTGTTCTTTTGGCAAACTATCCTCCCCATTTCCATGTAGATGGAGCAGGAAGAAATGGGTCTTACCTACAGGAAAAGATTTAGATCTTAGAGAGTAATTCCTTCAATGAGCACTGAAAAAGTCAGGAAAGAAATATCAGGGAAAATTGTAAATTGTCTTCTCTAGAAGTCATTAAAAATAAAATAGACTCATTTGTGTATCTTTTGGCTCTTAACATTGCTATTTTCTGAAAAATTCTGGGAAAGCAAAATAGGAAAAAATAGACATGAAAGCAATTAATGCATTAGCTTGCCTTTATGGGCATTTTAAAAAATTGAGTTGATATCAAGAAACTGGAAAACTACGGTTTCATAGCAATTAAATACCATTCATGCATAGTATTTGCAGACTTCCAATCATAAAGAGAAAACTCAAAGCAAGTGTTCTTAGGGTGACAACGGAGAAACAATCCATGAAGTTTTCCCTTCTAAAGTGCACATCATAATTGTGAGTGGGATTTGGCTACTGACTCACTCATCTCATTATACCCAGATGAATGAAGCACTAAAGAAGTAGATAATCCTGCAGCTTAACTTTATACATCAGTTTCAAAGTCTCTCAGCTGTACTCAAGGCTGTTATGGAAACGCAATTGACTGATCTAGCTGGTAACTCTTCTAATTTTTCCTCTTTTTCTACTGATGGGTCAGATGTGAGTCCTAAAGGTATAAAAAGTTTAGCAGAGCAAAAATATAGGTAACCTAAGAGGGTTAAATATATGTTTCTTCCCTTAGATAATTCAAGATTGACCAAAAAGTAAATGTAAAGACAATCTATAGAACTGAAATGTTTTCATTGGCGTGCATCCTGCAACCAATTCCCCTTATGGGATTGAAGATTAGAGGGGCTGAAAGTATGATTTAAGAAACTCTGGGGTCAAACAATCCAAAAGTCAAGTACTGGTTATGCCACTTAATTGCTATGAGATCTCTAGCAAGATTTTTTTTTTTTTGTAACTTTGTAGGCCTCCATTTCATCATCCGCATAATGAGAAAAAATAGAATTTCATATAGTTGTTCTGAAGATTAAATGCAATAGTTTCTATAAATACTGGGGTGGGACTTGGCCAGAATAGGCTTCTGAATAGTATTAGTCGTTATTACCATCATCACAATGATTACAATTGTCAACATTCTTATTATTTTAGCATTAATGATACAGACAGTAGTAATAGCCTTACACAGGGAAATTTCCCTAGGCATTTTCTAGGAAAAGAAAGCAAAAAGAAGAAGTCTGACTTCTGTGCATGCTCTCACGCTGGCCTGCCATTATGCTATCTCCCAACTCAATACTGTGTTTGAGACTGTGACCCAGGATAGGAAGAGGTCCACAAGATTCCTGGGCATCTCCCATGGGACGCCATTCTGACCCTATGTCTGCTACACACTTTCTAAGCAGAGTTCAGAACTACTCAGGTAACTGATCACCCAGTCTCCATGGACACTTTATGCTATTAGTTAAGTAGTTCTTTATTTCAGATATGAATAGTCCTCATTTGGGCCAACAATGGGAATGAGGTACTTATTTGACTTCACATCTTTTTCACATAGAAAATTACTGCCCAACCCTCAGCTCCAAAGTCAAACACGATGAAATTTGTCAACACATATACATAATTCTGAAGTAACGAGTAGAAATTTGTTTCAAATATAAGAACTTGCAAATGGGATATAAAAGATTATTTTTTTTGCCATAATCTTTGAAAAGCTCACTCTCATTATTTCTAAAAATTAATATATATCATGTTAAAGCATTTAAAGAAAGTAAAAAGGTACACCACGAAGATAAGTTCTCCTGCCACCCCAATGCTGGTACTCCTTACTTTCTCAGAAAAGATATTGCTACTGTTTTCTTATTATTATGTTAATCTTTTAATCAGAATACCTTTCTTTGGGACGTTTCTTGGTGTTATACTGAGCAGGGATCTAAATATCAGAAGACTCCTGATCAAATTCAAAAACTATTCCTTGGTCACTCCAGAAACTCTAAGGAGGCAAAGTCAAATAGAGCAGAACCTGTGTGACTTGACCACCCAAGGACCTGTAACTCGGCATGACAGAGGTGGTCAGCATAAGGAAGTAGGCTGATTTTACTGATGTGTACATGTGTTGCTTGTCTGGTCTATGAAAATTAGCTCAACTTAAAGAGGTAGCCAATGTTGGGAGGTGGTCAACTATGGAGGTTCTACTATACTTTCTGCCAAAAAAGTGTTTAAAGAATGTGTATCTGATGGCTCCATTATTGTACAATGACCTTGGGAAAAGCACTTTTTCTCTCTGGACATGGACCTGGACTTTGAAAATAACTCTGGGACCAGGACTATTTCATCACCTTAATTTGGATCTCTAGGATTTATCACGGATTATATGCATAGCTCTGGGTGCAGTTTATCTCTTTAGGCACTTAAGATTACACAGTAAGTACTGACAGGGCAGTCAGTGTGAGTCTTGAGTTGTTCCACATTAGTGATTCTGCAAAATTGGCTCTTCGTGCGAAATCACTTTTTAAACAAACAGAAATCTAGTAAGATGTTTTGGCCAATGTTCTCCAACTACCTGATAGCTGGCATGCTTAGTTAGTGGCACTCTCTTTTCTGTCTGACCTTCAAGATGATAGAACCTGACAGTAAAACAATCAGATCTGTTTACTACTCACCAACATCTTTGAATCACCTTAGGTTAAAGCAGATCAGTGGTCAGAAATTATAGCACATGATAAATTCAGTTGATAGTAGCCAGCTTTAAGTTACAATTACTTTATCAACAGGTTTTTATTCTCTTGTGCTATTGTGTCACTTTTGAATGCCCTTTTGTTTCAACCTGAGTAATTTTTTTTAAGCATTTCTTGTAAGGAAGGTCTAGTGGTGATGAACTCCCTCAGCACTCTTCCCCCCACCCCCTGGGGAAATCTTTATGCCACTTTCATTTTTGAAGGAGAGTTCTTCCGGGTATATTATTCTTGGTTGGCAGTTTTATTTTTCTTTCAGAAGTTTAGAATATATCATTCTGCTCCCTTTTGGCCTGTAAGATTTCTGCTGAAAAATCTAATAATCTAAGGGAGGATCCTTTGTATGTGACAACTTGTTTCTTTCCTGCTGCTTTTGTACTTGACTTTTGACAATTTGACTTTCATTCATTTTAATGTGGATTTCTTCAGGTTCATTTGTTATCTTTGGGTTTCTTGGATCTGGTTGTCCATTTCCTTCCCCAGAAGTTTTCAGCCAATATTTCTTTGACTAAGCTTTCTCATTCTTCCTCTCACTTGTCTCCTTTTGAAATTCCCATCATAGTTGGTCTGTTTGCTGGTGACTCATAATTTCCTTAAGCTTATTTTACTGCCTTTTATTCTGCTTTATTTTTCCCACTAACTGAACTATTTCCACTGGCCTATTTTTGAGCTCACTGATGCTTTCTTTTGATTAGTCTAGTCTGCTGTTGAACTCCTCTCATGAATTTTTCAGTTCAGTTACTGTGTTCTTCAGCTTCATTTGTGGTAGATTTCTGTCTGGTTTTTTTTTTTATATTTTCTGTGTCTTTGTTGAAAATTCTCACTTTGTTCATACATTGTTCCCTTGACCTCAGTGAGCATTTTTATAAGAGTTATTTTTAATTCACTGTCAAGTAAACAATAACTCTGTTTAATTATGATTTTTTTTTTTTCTGAGACAGAGTCTCAGGCTGTCACTCTGGGTAGAGTGCCCTGGCATCACAGTTCATAGCAACCTCAATCTCTTGGGCTTAAGCAATTCTCTTGCCTCAGCCTCCCAAGTAGCTGGGACTACAGGCACCACCAGAATGGCCAGCTATTTTTTTGTTGCAGCTGTCATTGTTGTTTAACTGGCCTGGGCCAGGTTCAAACCTACCAGCCTCTGTGTATATGGCCGGCACCTTACCCACTGAGCTATGGACACCACCCTATGATTTTTTTTTTTTTTTTTTTTTTAGAGACAGAGTCGTATTTTGTTGCCTTTGGTAAAGTGCCATGGCATCTCAGCTCACAGCAATATCCAGCTCTTGGGCTTAGGCGATTCTCTTGTCTCAACCTCCTGAGTAGCTGGGACAACAGGTGCCCACACAATGCCCAGCTATTTTTTTTTTGTTGCAGTTTGGCCAGAGCAGGGTTTGAATCTATCAGCCTTGGTATGTGGGGCTGGTACCCTACTCACTGAGCCACAAGCACCACCCTCTATGATCATTTTTTAAAGGTTTATTTTGTTCCTTTTTTAGAACATTTGCCTAATGCTTCACTTTCCTTGAACCTATGTCTTATGTCTGCACATTAGACAGAGTAGGCACCTGTCTCAGTCTTTACTGACTGGCATTGTACAGGAAAAGTAGATGACCACTAAACAGGCTGGTCAGAGATTCTGGAGTCTCTAATGAATCTTTCCTTCCCCAGGGAGAAGCAGGCAGCTATGGCTTTTGTCTCTTTGCTCTGTGCTGAGCCAGGGGTGGAGGGAAGCTATGGCATCTCCCAGCCCAGGCCCTCCTTCAAGTGACTGGTTTGTCTTGGACCCATTAGAACTCTGGGACTGGTGAGACAGATACTAGTTCTTTGGGAAGCCCTGGAGCAATTGGGATACCAGACACATAGATCAACTCTTTCTCTCCCAGGGGCTGAGAGCTGAGATTTTCATCTACTTTCGTCTCCTCTGTGCTGAGCAGGGGAAAAGACCACCATCTACCAGCCCATGCTGCTGCTTCCAGTTTCCTCTGGGTGGCTAGACTGTGCCAGAGCTGTCAGAAGTCCAAGACTGGCAGACTGGAAGCCATTCCTCCCTGGAGCCCCTTCAGAAAAGATTGGGTGCTGTGCATCCACTTCCCTTCTCTGGATGAAGTTGAGAACTGGGGAGTTCTTCCTGATTATACAGAGCTGTTCCGGGGACAGTATTTTCAGCAAGATGGTGTCTTGAATCTCCCTACTAGTTTCAGGAAGTAAGTTTCACACTCTGCTGGGGCATAGCAGAGTTTTAATTAGTTTCTAATTTCTCACAAAGGGAGTTTGTCCATGAATTGTTGCTGAATCAGTGTGTTTGTGGGTGGGTGGAGGAGAGGTTTCCAGCTTCCTACTGTACCATTTTACTCATCTTATTGCCACTGGTTTTTTGTTGTTTGGGGTTTTTTTGTTTGTTTGTTTTCCCTTTTTCTGGAGTAGTAGCCAGAAATTGGAATTACTCTTAATTTAGGGGGGAAAAAGAAGTGCTGTGCAGGGCGGCGCCTGTGGCTCAGTGAGTAGGGCGCCGGCCCCATATACCGAGGGTGGTGGGTTCAAACCTGGCCCTGGCCAAACTGCAACAACAACAACAACAACAACAACAAAATAGCTGGGTGTTGTGGTGGGTACTTAATAGTCCCAGCTACTTCGGAGGCTGAGACAAGAGAATCGCCTACGCCCAGGAGCCCCAGGTTGCTGTCAGCTGTGATGCCACAGCATAGTACTGAGGGTGACAAAGTGAGACTCTGTCTCTATAAGAAAAGAAGAAAAAGTATTGTGCATATTATCCACTATACTGGAGCATTAGCTCTTTTTTTTCAGAGGCTTTTTACATATGAAATTTGGAAGAGATTGCCACAAAGAACAAAGGTATCGTATGTTCCTAGGGTGACTCAGGAAGTTTGAACAAGATGACCAGGATTGAGCCTCTGAGACGTAGGGCTGGAAAACTTCAATCAAAAAGGTTAAAACTTCATTAGTTATAGTATCTCTTAAGTAAGACTAAGCTATAGGGGGAATCAGGAAGGCTGATAATCAGATAGCCAAGAAGAATTCAATTCTTTTTCTTTTTCTTAAGAGAAAAATTATAGAATCTGAAATGAATATTAATTATCACAAGTATTTTCTCTAAGGAGGTGAAATGGAATACTAAGATTTTATAATTTGGACAGCATTTCACTTAGAACTATATCCCTTTCTTGGTCTTTTTTTTTTTTCTCCTTCTTTTTTAAAAAATTAGTTAATACCCATTGAACGGTTGCAAAGCATTGTGCTGGGTTTCTTGGTCACAGTGGGGAAAAAAATTAGACCAGTCCCTGGTTACATGAAGCTTAGATGTTATGCTAAGAGGAACAGGAACATATTTTTTTTAGTGCAACTTAATTGAGATTCTGATTTATGCATTAATCTGGGATGACATTGTTAATGTAAATCCCCAAGAGGCTGATTATCTAGATACATGGATCAAATTGAATTTCTAAACCTACTAAGCTGGGAGCCAAACTATGGTGCCTGGAGACCCAGTAAAGTACTGTCACCCCTGCTACTGCTTCTGGGAGCTCTGTGGGCCTCTCTCTGTAAGACTGTAGCTCATTCTCATTCACTGCAGCACTTGGGAGCGAGCTCTTATACCAATTCCTTTTTTTCTTATACCAGTTCTTACATACCACCCCACAGATGCCCTCACTGGAAAATAAATATTGATTTTTGTTTTAATAGCAATGTCTGTTGACATGTCCCTAACATTTCTAGTATTGTTAATTCAGTGCAATTCAGAAAAAACAAATAGCAGTGAGAGGGTGATAGAAACAGATGGATTTGGGGGGCAGGGATTTTTCAAATTAGAAAGCAGTGGATATAATTAAAGAATGTATAATTAAAACCAAAATTTCACAACATCAATCATGTTTTTTATATTCCAAATTTCAAGAATTCATCCTATTTTTATTATTTTATATTCTGAAAGTACCAAAAGCATCGATCTAAATCTACCATGTGGGCCAGGCACAGTGACTCATGCCTATAATCCTAGCACTCTGGGAGCACAAGGTGGGTGGATAGCTTGAGCCCACAGGTTCAAGACCAGCCTGAACAAAAAAGCAAGACCCCCCCCCCCGCCTCGTCTCTACTAAGTATAGATAAACTGAGGCAAGAGGTTCTCTTGAGCCCAAGAGTTGGAGTTTACTATGAGCTATGATGCCATGGCACTCTACCCAGGGCAAAAGCTTTAGACTCTGTCTGAAAAAAAAAAATAAATCTACTACGTGCTTATAAATTTCTTTAAAAGTCATAAAGTCCTTTATTTACAAATTATTCTTTTTTTTTTTTTTTTGAGACAGAGCCTCAAGCTATCTCCCTGGGTAGAGTGCCATGGCATCACAGCTCATAGAAACCTCCAACTCCTGAGCTCAAGCGAGTCTCCTGCCTCAGCCTCCCAAGTAGCTGGGACCACAGCCACCCGCCACGACACCTGGCCATTTTTTGGTTGCAGCCATCATTGTTGTTTGGCGGGCCCGGGCTGGGGATTCGAACCCGCCACCTTAGGTGTACGTGGCTGGCGCCTTAGCCGATTGAGCCACAGCCGCCAAGCCTACAAATTATTCTTTTACTCAAGATTAAGTGTTATATTGGCTATTATATTCTCTAATAAATCCTTTTATTATTTGTATCGATATATACCTTTAACTACATTTTTAGCTTGCTGCTTATTAAGTCTTAAGCCCTAAAAACATAAAATTCTAAAAAAATGCTTCAAATAACATATTTTACTTGAATTCAATGATTCAAAAACAACTGTAAAAGAAGCAAATACAATAGTATCTACTTAGAATTGCTAAATGAATTTCATCCATGTGGTTTAAAATTGTCCTCTATTTTTATTTTGCAATTTTTTACCCAATACTTCAGAACTACATATTTTCTTAATTACTCTCACCCTACAATAAGATAGTAAAAACATACCAGGATGTACTTATGTAGAGAACAAACTTTGGACCCTGCTAAGGCATGCAAAACATGTCCCCAAGGCCTCCTTTTTCTGGTCTCATTTATTTCAGGGCGTAGTTCTGGAAGCCATCAACAGGTTGTCTCCCTTTGTAGGATATGACTCTAGTTGAAAAAGACTTCAACCAGGAATAGATATTTATTTTCTTTGTGCCCACAGCATACATACTTACTTATTTTAAAATGTTTTATTCTAGTTGTGATTTATTGCAAAACTAGTAATAATACTGCCAAGAAATTGGCGTATTAAAATCTTGAGTAGGTTATGCCACCACATTGTTAAGGAATACCATACCAAAAAAAAATTGCAAAGGCAGCAGGCAAGCACATTCTTAAAATAGCTAAAATTTAACTGCTTACTCTGTGGCTAGAACTGTATCAAAGGTATTATGCATATTCATTCATTTAATCACATGACAACTATGGAAAGTAGAAACTACTATCCTCCCTACCTTAGATGAAGAAGGTGGAGTCACCGAGATTCCTAAACTGATGGGGCAAGTGTCTGAATCCAAATCCGGGCACTCTGGCTCCCTGTGCCAAAAAGTCTTTACCGTCAAGCCGTGCTTCTTATTCCACAGAACCACAAATACTGTGATCCTGAACACAAAAGAGAAATCAGGGATCCTTTATTTGATTTATTTTAAGATTCATGACTGGTATTTTCCCAGGCTCATGGTTAAAAATAATGTTGCAAAACAGTGTTGGTGGGCAGTGTTTGTGCCATGTCAGGAGAGGATGGGGGCTTCAGCTCAGATTTCAAAAGTTCTAGTCTTAAGAAATTTCATCTGCTATTTAGCCTAAATTAGACTATAATGCTAGATACTGGGACTCTTAAAAAAAAAATACCAAAGATGTCAGGCTTGGGGGCTCATGCCTATAATCTTAGCACCCTGGGAGGCCAAGGTGGGTGGATGGCTTGAGCGCAGGAGTTCGAGACCGGCCTGAGCAAGAGGGAGAGGCTGTCTCTAAAAAATAACCAGGCAGGGCAGTGCCTCTGGCTCAAGGAGTAGGGCTCTGGGCCCCATATGTTGGAGGTGGCGGGTTCAAACCCAGCCCCAGCCAAAAAGAAACAAAACAAAATAAAACAAACCCGGCATTGTGGTGGGCTCCTGTTGTCCCAGCTGCTCAGGAGGCTGAGGGAAGAGGATCACTTAAGCCCAAGAGTTTGAGTAGTTTTCTTCTCACTCTACTGAGGGCAACAAAGTGAGACTCTGTCTCAAAAAAAAAAAAAAAACAAAACAAAACCTAAAGAAAAACCAAGCAGGAAAGCCACACATTGAATTTAAATATTCAACAGTTGCCACTATCTGAAACATTTTCCTTTCATTTAAACTTAAATCTCACCTGGTGCACATCTGCTCCATTCTGTTACTCAGAGAATTTTGGAGTTTGGTTCAAAAGTTAACCTCACTCTTTCCTTCCTTCTTGTTTCAATGAAGGATCGTTCCCAGAGACCTTCAATGAATGGGGGATGTTTCTGTTTTGTTTCTTTCTGTGTTTTAAGAGATGAAAGAAAACATTTGTAAAGACTCTGGAAAGACATCATCCTCCCCAATTTTATTTAGCCTGAGCAGGAGGAATAGCAGTATGTTCAGATCCCAAAGCAGTCTTCTTTGTCATCTCTAGATTAAAAATAAATAAATTCTAATTCTTATGAAAAAAAAGTCCTGGTCTTGCCACTAAGATCATATCTGAGGCAGAGAAATGTATCATACCCAGATGCTGTTCAAGAGTCGTCACCCAGCAACCTTCTGATTGTTGTTTGCTTTTTGTGTTAGTCTGCCCAAAGAGAGAAAATGCTCTGATTATAGACACAGAGATATGAGTTCTCTGATCCCTCAGGCAGCATGTCTTGTTACAAATTAACAGACTGATATTTATCTACCCATGACCTGCCCCAAGAATGGATCCCATCACATACACCCCTAACCATCCCGCATTGGATGAAGGGGAGAGCTAGAAGGCTAGTTGTCCACCACGACCCCCACTATCCTCCAAGTCCCTCCCTCTTTCATCCTCTCGCTGTACTTGGGCCATGCCACGGTGCCTTAGGAAGGAGAGTCCAGGCGTTCCCATCTTCCCTCAAACAAATAGATCCTTGATGGTCTGCTTTGTGCTCCCAACCCATGTCTCACACACAGCACTTCCAGCCCTGCAAGTGGGTCAGAGTTACAACAACAACAACAACAAGAAATCCTAAAAACAACTAGAACAATAGTCATAGTTATATCTAAAACCTGGAGTAGCTGTGATGAAAAAACCCAGGCTCAGTCAGGGTGCATGGCCTGCAGGTGCATGCTGGTTTTGTGAGGACTTATTTGTGCTTATTTGTGGCGCTGGATATCATGAAAAGCATGCCGGACCTTTCTGTTGCTCATTAGGTTTCCTTAGTGTTTGTGTACCAGTGTGTGGCCCCAGACAACTCTTATTCCTTCAATGTAAGACAGAAAAAAGGTAGGACACCCCTGACGGCAATCAAGGAGACATCCAAGCTCCTGATTCTCAGCTCTGCGCCGCCCCCTGCTGGTCGCTATTATAGCCCCACTTCCAAAGGCACCCTGACCACATTTCTCCTCCTCCGGTCCCTCAGAAGCCACAGAAATACAGATAAACTAACCGATTGGCTCAACACTCAGGAATTGAGTCACAAAGAAGTTTTCTTGCCCGCATTTTAGACTTAGTTTTCAAATGAATTTTTTCAAATTTTTTGAGGAAACATGACTATCAAAATTTTTTAATTTAATTAAAATGCCATGAGCCATGATTGTGGTACAAATAAATTTAAAAGATTCAGTAGAGTATTACTCAGCATTCTAAAAGGTGAGAGAAATAAGTATGGCAGCTTTTGAAACACATTGCTGCAAATGCCACTGGCAATTTTTTTTCAAGAACCACCATAGAATCATAGAATTCTTCCTTTATTCCTATTCTGTGAGAAGGACACAAATATTGGCGGCATAACACTACTATATGAAAACATTGTCTCTCTTTAAAATATTTCAAAGTAATGGCTATCCTTGGTTTACACACTTTTTTCACTTTCTCCTGAAGTGAAAGGAGAGGTATGACAATTAAGTTTGTGAACTCATCTGTAAAAAAGAGCTCTCTACCTCATTGCTGATTATCACTATGGATACCCTCAGTACTGCCCTAGGGAAGCTACACACGAATGCCACTGATGTTTACCCTTCAACACAATTTTGGACCTCTTTTCTGGAATGGCCATCAGTGCTGTTGCCGCGTTACCCTTGATGTCCTATCATCAAAATGTTTTCCTTTCAATATTTCCTTTACCTTTGGGTAAAGAAAAAAGTTACTGGGGCCAGATCAGGTGAACAGGGAGGGTTTCCCAACACAATTATTTGTTTACTAGTTAAAAAACCTCTCACAGTGTTGTGTGAGCTGGTGCGTTGTCATGAACGTGTGGCTAGTTTTTCTATTTTATTTTTTAGTAGAGACAAGGTCTTGCTTTTGTTTAGGCTGGCCTTAGACTCCTGAGTTCAAGCAATCCACCTACCTCAGCCTCCCAGAGGGCTAAAATTACAAGTGTGAGCCACCAGGCCCGACCAGTTCTGCTCATTTTATACTCTCTGCTCTGACCTCTCTTCATCAGTGATACTTTCTCTCCTCTCAGAAAAACATTTACTCCACCACACTGCTGTTTTCTTCATGGCATTATCACCCATAAACTTGGAGCAACATATCCCTGATTTCACTCTCACTCTTGCCAAATTCAATTAGAACTTAATGTTTCTTTTTTGCTTTAATTCAAGCTCTGACATTCTCACAATAGCACGCAAAAACTCACAACAAAAATAATGAATGCCACTCAGCAAGACACCACCACATATCAATATGAACACAGCTGTGAGACATTGATATACCAAGGTCATAAAACCTTATGGAGTTGTTTGTACAGTGCTGCCAAGGTAAGCGCCCAGTGGCAAGTTCACCAACTTAATTATCAGACTTCAATATACGTGCATGCAACCAACCATCTTGTGACAATGTAAGTCAAGTGGAATTGCTACTTTCAAATGAGGCTTCAGATGCACACATCCAAAATTTTAAATATATTCATCCATATATACACATAAATGCATATGCATATATAGTCATTAATCACTATAATCTATTAAATCTTAAAAAGATATGTAAAGGGAAAAACGTTCTGCTCAAAGCAATTCTACCTATTGCAATTCAATTTAAAAACCAAGTGTAACCTTAGAAATCTTTCCAAATTCACAAGTGGAGAACAAAGGATCAATTCCCTATTTCTTTAGTTTACCCTAAGAGATAGAGGGTTCTGGTCTCTTAAAACTTTGTGGAATCTAAGTTTCAATCAAGTGTCACAAGACACTTGCCACAGCAGTGAATTTGCACCCAAGAGGAAATAGCAATTCTGTACATGTCACCCGACCCTTGATTGCAGTCTGGTCTCTGAACCAGCTGTTCTCCATGACAGGTGCAGTAGATGGCGTCACTCTCCAGCACTCACTCAGAGGCCTTTGACTGCCCTTTTAACCATTAAGCAAAAGAGCAAACCTTGACTTTGATGAACTGTGATCTTCTCAGGGGTCAGAGGGCTTTAGTTTTGGCTCCCATTTTCAACAGCCTTGTAGTTCACAGTGGAGAGACCAAGAAATTTTAAGGTGCTGCTGTGTTTAGATTATGAGAACAAAGAACAGATGAAGTTTCTGCAGGGTCTATTTGGGATCTGCTGAGATACATGCTGGGTTTCATAAATTCATCAAAGTATGGTTTGGTCTGCTTTGCAATTAATGACATCTAAGATATGGGAGAAGAGAAATTCTACCTGTTAATTCATGGTGATGTCCAGAATGCTCTGGCCAAAATCTACTAATCGCAGTAATACTGAAAATAGATAACAAGGGGACTCTGATTTAGAATAACAGGGAAATCCAGACACTTGCTTACATTGTCAAAAATCATCTAGGCAAAGAAGGGAATGGAGGTTTATAAAAGTGTGAGAATTTGGCATCTGTGATTGTAAACCGAAATGGTGACTTGAATTACTTCAAATGCATGCATTGTTTTGATAATGCCAAGAATGTCAGCCATCATCTATTTTCTACCTTTATTACTTGTGAATTATAGCCGGAAGGCCTCAAGATGTAAACCACAGGAAGATCTGTCTTGGCGTACGCAGCGCTATACTTCAGCAGTTTACCACAGGGACCGGCAGTGCAGGGACATAGCACAGACCTTCAGCATCACTAAAACCCCCCACTCAGTTCACAGGAATCAATTATACTACAACTTGCATCACGGATGTCAAATAGCTTTTCCCTAAGTGCTTTCAGTAAAAGGAAAATCACCATCTCAAAAGGCTAGCCATTGTGTTTTCAAATAGCTTGAATCATTAGACCTTTCTTTCTCATTTTAAGGTTGAAATCTATCCCCTGCAACTTCCATCCCTTGGTCTACTCTCTGGAACTATAAAAATAAGATTTTTCCTCTTCTATATTAAAATCCTCTTATTATATGAAGTTCACGGCTGTATTTTTGCCTAAGTCTCTCCCCTTTCCTGGATAACTATCCCCATTTCATCAAAGCATTCATACTCTAATCACTATTATTTCATTCCTCATTTACCCTCCTGATCGTGTTCACGTTTGATCTTTTGGAATCTCTAACACATTCTTATATCTCAAACTTTCTTTTCTTTTCCCTTTGAATGTTCTCCTCTTAAAAACAAGGACATAAGCAAGTTCTTACTCTCCAGTTTTCGTTTTATTTCTCCTTTAAAGTCAAGATTTTTGAAAAAGTATTTGTGGCTCACTATCCCCACTTCCTTCCAAAGGCACTGCATCCATCTTCAAAACCTACTGAACTTAGTCATGGCAATATCACTGCTGACCTTCAGAGGTGAGTTGGCAAAGAGACCAGAGAGTGGACCTGGTGTCACACAGGTGGGGTTTCCTGGATCCACCACTTGCGAGCTGTGTGACCTTCACAACCTGTTTAACTTCTCTCAGTCTTAGTTTCCTCTTTGATAAAAGGGATTGTTGTGAGGACCAAGTAAGATGATGTGAGAAAAGTCTTATAGGAATCTGCCCTGCGGTTGGAAACCAACACGTGGTGTCATTATGATCCTCTGCTCTCACCAGTGGTGCTGTCTCAGTCTGCTGGTGCTGCTTTAACAAAATGCCGAAACCTGAGCAACTCATCAAGAACCGAAACTTACCTTCTCAAGGTCCGAAGTTCACTATCAAGACGTGGACAAAGTTTGGTTGTCCTGTGAGGGTGGCTTTCTGCTTCCAAGATGGCCACTGTTGCTGCAGCCTCTGGACCCTCTGGAGGGAGAAGCTGTGTCCTTGAGTGGCAGACTGTAAAAGGACAAGAGACCCAAACACTCTGCCAAGTGTGTTTGTAAGCGTCTTCCTGCCGTCCGTGAGGGAGGCGCCCTCATGACCCACCCTTAATCCCACACATCCCGGCACTAAGTTTCAACACCTGAATTTTGGAGCGGAGGCACTCAAACTATGGCAGCTGCCGAACGTCAGTGTGCAGCAGGCTCGCCGCTGGGCTTGTTAAACCATAGTACTTACGATCTACGATCTCACGACTGGGTACCTCCCACAGGTAGGAGGCAGGGATTCCTACAGCAGAGGAAATGCGCTCACATGTTTATCACAACATTATTCACGGTTGCAAAGATACAGAATCAACCTAAAGGTCCATCGGCAGACAAATGATTAAAGTAAATGTGGTATGTGTACACGATGAAATACTCTTCACCCATGAAATAAAATAAACTCATGTCATTTGCAGAAACATACATAGAACTAAAGGAAATCTATGTTAAGTGACATAAATTGGTACGGAAAGAAAATATATATTCTCACTCGTGTGGGAGCTAAACACAAAAGTGATCTCATCAAGGCAGACAGTGGAATGATGCCTAGATACTAGAGCCTGGGAAGGATGGGTGGGGAGGCAGGAAGAAGGGAAGGTTAATGGCTACAACACACAGCGAGACAAAAAGAGCACGTTCTAATGTCCAGCAGCAGAGCAGTGTTTAACCGCAGGGTCTCACACATTTCTAAGCAGCTAGAAGAGAGAACTTCAATTGCGCCCCATACATAGAAATGGTAAATCCTCCAAGTCATGAATACCTCGAGCGCCCTGACTCCATCGTTATACATTCTGTGCGCATAACAAAATACCACATGCACCCCGTGAATATATAAAGTATCATGTATCACTAAAAAAATTAAGAGTAAAGGGGATGGGGCCTGAGAATATGCATTACTAAATTCCCTGTGACACTGATGCTGCTAGTTCAGGAACTACACTTTGAGAACCATTGTGGTGGCTTAAAGAAATTGATTGATTCTGTTTGGAAACATACACATATAGTTACACGCTGGTAAGCTCTGGAGTCTCTAAAAATACATGCATACTTGTTTATGACTATATTCAACAGCCAGCAATAGTAAATCACCCCTCCCCCAACAGTGGTATAAACAAGTCCATTCTTTTCTCATGTTGAAGTCCAGACGTGGGCCGCCCAGGACTGTTGATGTGACAAATCTCCGTGAAGCTTTTAGTTTCTCAGGTTCCTTCTATTCCGGGTCTTCACTCTTCACAGCTTCCACTTCCAAAGTCACTTCTGGTTTAAGGGCAGTCATCTGCACTCTGGCCTCTAAGGTGGAATGGATACAGAAAAAAGGAGAAAAGACAGCTCCCAGCTTCTAGAAGCTGCCTCTCAATATGTCTGAATATCGTTCATTGGCCAGAATATAGGGATCTTGCCACACCTAGCTGTGCCGGAGAGAAGGAAATATAGTTTGGCTCAGTTAAAAATGAAGGTATGACTTGCTATGGAGGTAGGTCAACCAGCAGTCTGCCTTGATCTTCCAGAGTGCTGCAGTTCAGCCATGTGTTAGCCATCTTCCCGTACAGAGAATAAGCTCGAATTTCCCCAAGGGAGCTTTATGAGTTTTCTAGGGGTGCCATAAGGAACCACATAGACTGGATGAGTTCAACACCAGAAGCTTATTGTCTCAGTTCTGGGTGCTAGAGGTCTGAAATCAAGGTGCTGGCAGGGTTTGTTCCTTCTGAGGGCCAGCCCTCTCTCCTTGGCTGGCAGATGGCTATCTTTGCGGCCACGTAGTATTTTCCCATGTATTTCTCTCCTTGGTCCAAACTTCCCCCTTTTTTAAGGACAGCAGTCATATTGGATTAGGGGTGCACTCTACTCCAGTATAGGTTAGGATTCAGGAGGGGTCACAGAATTAATTTAATGGATCACAGCTATCCTTATTTGAAATAGAAAAAGGAGAAATAGACTAGAAGAGATATCAGAACTCGTCACATATTTTAAGAATAAATACTACTTTGTAAAACCTCCTTCTATTTTATGTATCCATGTCCATGTGCACTGGGTTGCGAAATAAAATATATCTCCTACTATGGGACGAAGTCAAAAACAGCCACTGCTTTTGTCTTCAGGGAACAGAAATTCAGGGAGCTTATCTTAATGTAATTTTTTACCTATTGAATTTTAACTTATTTCTTCAATTCAGTTCTTTTGTGGAGAGAACAATTTGGTTAGCACTTATTGTTTCTCAAAACAATCTCTGCCCTTGAAAAGCTGGCCGAGAAGCTGGAGATACTGTCTAGCAAGGAAGATTCAACAAATAGCACAATTTTACAGGAGTCCTGAGCAGGGAGCCATTTATTTAGCCAGGAGAGTTTCCTAAGAAATGTGCTCATGGTTAGATTTGGGAGATGTATGTATCTGGTGCCCTTGAGAAAAGCAGTGAAGACAAATTTTGCCTCTTTCATGCTTTTGATTAGCCCAGTTCCTGGGTGGAAGGACAGTCTTGGCCGCCCAGCTACTGGAACTGCTTAGAGCTTGATAGCACTTGCATTTTAATATGATATATATGTATGTATGTATGTATCTATCTATCTATATATATTTCTCTTTATAGTTTTGTGTATGGAATTCTCCACAGGAATAATCAGATAACATGTATTTATTCTGGCACCCTAAGGGTATGTGTATAACAACCATTTTAATGTAGATCTTAGGAACTGTAGTTTACCTCATTTTTCAGTTCAGAATTGTTTTCATCTATGGAGGAGTAGTCCAATTATGTGTCTTTTTACAGAACTACTGCCTTCAGCGCCCCAGCTTATGCCACCCATACTTAGCCAGATTTTTCAAGCTATTCCTGTTACCATATAATTTTATTTCTCTTTGAAAAGATGATACATGAAATATTCAACAAAGTATCCTTGGACATTTACACATTTGTAATAATTTGACATAGAAAAATGAAAAAATACTAAACATCTTTTTTCACACTAAGAGTCGAGACTTGGGGGCTCTAACATATGGTCAAGAGGACTCATCAACAATAGTACTCATCATTTACTGAATTGTTACTGCATGTCAATCTCTATTGCTCAGAAATTTGGGTTGCAGGTGGGGGAAGCCAGAGCCCCGGCTGGCTGTGACCTGCCCTTCTGCTCTCTGCCTGCCTTTGTGTGTCATTCTCATCCTCCTACACTGCCTTTCATGACATAGCAGGAAACAGATGCTGGCAGCTTTTCTCCTCTCTCCCCCCATTGCAACACTCAGAGAGACCAAAACTCTCTCTCTCTCACTCTATTCCTGAGTTAATAAACAAATAAAACCTCGAGCCTAAGGAAAAGTTTGAATGACCTCAGAAGCGGTCATGTACCTCACCTCAAACCAATAAACTGTGTTCAGGGCCAATAGACTCAGGAATCTTGTTTCTGTCAGCTGAACATCCCTGGACCAATCAATGGTGGTGACTGGGGGTGGGGAGGGATTTTTAAGAAAAATGGCAATTTTCCCTTTTAAGCATATGGCTAAGAAGAGGAAGTGACCCAGCTCAGGAACAGGTGATAAATATATTTTTAATTTCAGATTAATATGAGGATACAAATGATTAGATTATGTTGTTTGCATTTGTTAGGTAAAGTCCAAATTGTAGTTGAGCCCATCACCCAGGAGGTGTGCTAAATACCCTTGGATTGTGCCCATCAGATGAGAACGTACCAATACCCCTCCCCCTCCCCCACTTGAATTGTTTTTCTCTCATGTGGACATATAGTTGTTCATCTACTTGTTTCATATCAGTATAGAGCACATTGGATGCTTGGTTTTCCATTCTTATGATATTTTACTTAGGAGGACGTTCTCCAAATCCATCCAGGTAAATAAAAAAGATATAAAGTCTCTATCTTTCTTTATGACTGAATAGTATTTCATGGTCTACATATACCATAGTTTATCTATTTGTGAGTGGATGGGTACTTGTGGTGTTTTTACATCTTGACAATTGTGAATTGAGCTGCAATAAACATTCTAGTGCAAATGCCCTTATGATAAAATGATTTTTATTCTTCTGGGTAATAATTACCTACCAAGTAATGGACTACAGAATCAAATGGAAGGTCTACTTTTAGCTCTTTGAGGAGTCTCCATACTTCTTTCCAAAAGAGCTGTATTTGTTTGCAATCCCATCAACTACCTGGATACCATCACTGGATTTTTAGCAGATATTTTGGGTGGATCAGACCGTACAACATTCACTATATGAGTATAACACGATATTAGGTAGTTTATACATGTTACTTAAGAGAATCCACCAATGGGTTACAGGTAACATTTAAGACTCAACTCAGTCTACCATTAAATTGTCCCCCATGTATAGAAATACAGGTGCTTTGGGGGCCTAGGTACGTGGGTTATTCTTGAGGGGAAGCATAATGAATTCTGTATATCCTGGTCTCATTTGCACTCATGGAAGAACAGATTTTACTTACTAAAGAACATACTATCAGAAAACTCCACGAGAAGATTTACCTTGAATTTTCTTGTGTAAAAATGCTGATTTGACCTATTCTCCCCATATGGGATGACCCTTCTTCTCTGCTGCTCTTAACAGCTGCTCTGAAGGTTACAGCATCTGGTGCTTACACAGCTGCTTTAGCAGAGAGGGCCCAGGCTTAGCTCCAGCCCACAGGCTGTTTGTTAACCCATTAACAGCTCATCAGAAGTCTGATGAGAGAGGTTTATTTTACAGAGAGGACCTTCTGCTCCAATTCCATCTCCACTAGTGGGACCAATGATACTGACATGGTAAATACTTGAATAACCCCCTTCTGCCATTTATATGTTCTTGATTGGAGCAGACTAAAATAGTGTTTTTTTTTCTTTTTCTTTTTCTTTTTTTTTTGAGACAGAGTCTCACTTTGTCACCCTTGGTAGACACACTCGGTAGAGTGCTGTGGTATCATAGCTTACAGCAACCCCAACCCCAATTGCTTTGGCTCAAGTGATTCTCTTGCCTCAGACTCCAAAGTAGCTGGGACTGCAGGAACCTGCCACAAGGCCAAGCTCATTTTAGAGACGGGGTTCCTCTCTGGCTCAGGCTGGTCTCGAACCTGTGAGCTCAGGCAATCCGCCCACCTCAGCCTCCCAGAGTGCTGCGATTACAGCTATTAGCCGCCGTGCCCAGCCTTAAAATAGTGTTTACATACTGTTTATCTTGTATCGAATGGTGTCAATAATGCCATCATAATTAAAAACCTTTCAATTGTCTGTTGTTTTGCTTGAGCAGACAATTTTCGCGTCTTTCTACAACCCTGTTTACTTCTTTCCTTTCTTGCAAGTATGGTCCTTTGCACAGGTGGGGCTAACAGGTTGATTCAGTTTCCTTTTTTAAAAGAAATGTTAAGTCAGGAGCGGTGGCTCACACCTGTAATCCTAGCACTTGGGAGGCCAAGATGGGTGGATTGCCTGAGCTCACAGGTTTGAGACCAGCCTGAGCAAGAGTGAGACCCTGTCTTTAAAAGACAGGGATTCAAGAGAATAGGTTGAGCCCAAGAGTATGAGGTTGCTGTGAGCTATGATGCCACAAAACTCTACCAAGGGTGACAAAGTAAGACTCTGTCTCTAAATAAACAAATATAAAAGAAATGTTAGCTTCTATGTCCCTCTTCCTCCCTTGTCACAACTCTGGACTCAGCTTACATTTTCACTTTACCCTCCTCCCTTAGCAGCATTTTAATTTAAAAATTCCATTAATATTTAAAAATACTCTCTGGCATGTTATAATTTATTTCAATATTTTTGTTTACATACCACAATTCAATTTGTCAAATAGTACTGCCAGAGAGATAACAAGGCAAAGATAGATTGGTAGCTGTCATTTCAGATTGGTGACATACTTAGATGTATTATAGAGACAGGAATATGAGAAGTATTGAGAAGTAACTGGATTATAGAAAGACATGAAAATTGTCTGCTCAGGCAAAACAACCCACAATTGAAGGGCTCTTAAATGTGATAGCTTTATCGATACCATTTGATGTAAGATAAACAGCATTTAAACACTATTTTAGTCTGCTCCAATCAAGACAACATGAATGACAGATGTCATGGTTTATCCAAGTACTTATCGTGTCACCCATGTGCTAGCCATGTAGGTATAGAAGTAAACCAGGTGGATATCATCCCTGATACGGTGGAGCTCACTATTTAGTGTAAGAGACATTAAGTAGATATTTCCTCAAGTCATTAAATTACGATCTTATGAGAGTTCTGAAAGAAACGTATTTGATAAGAAAAAAAAAAGTAATATGGGGGATGATTCCTAGTCTGGTGTTTGGGTGAGGGGGAATTGTGAATGGTTTCCCTGAGGCAGGGACAAATAGGGATAGGTTGAAGGTGAGTGTAAGTTGGCTAGACCAAGGGAAAGAGAAACAGCATCCAAGCCCAGAGACGGTGTGCAAAGTCCACGGTCTGGGAAAGGGTGATGGCATATGTGAAGAGCTGGCAGAGGGGCTGGAGTGCAGTGTGGGGAGGGAAAAGAGAAACCATGGCATAAGGTGAGACGTGAGGCCCATGTCCTATTAGGGATTTCTAAGTTGATTTTACACGAAGCTGTATCCATCAGCTATTGCTGCACAACTAACAACCACCAAATTTCAGGAGCATAAGACAAACATTTATTTCTTGCTGGCACAAATCAATCAGGTTGGTGTGGCTTCAGGCTGCACATCTGAAGGTCAGCTAGTCTCTCCCACCTGTTTCATTCTGGGGCTTAGGCCTAAGAGCTACATGAGTAAGCTCTTTGCAGGGTGATGGGAGAAGCACAAAGGAGTAGTCATGACAGCAAGCAACAGGCTTCTGCTTGTGTGATATCAGCTACCCCATTACTGGCCACAGGGAGTCACCCAGTCAAGCCCAGCACCAATAGAGGGACATTGGTGGAGGCAGAGTTTTTCTACAATAATCTAATCTGGTACAGAAAACAGATTGTAGGAAAACAACAGTATTGTTGTAGGGAACAGATGATGGTGGCTTGAACTAGATCACATGAATGAGGTTGGATTGGATGAATTGAAATACAGACTCACAGTAGATAGAAATACCAAGATATGCTGAGAGAAGAGGGAAGGTCAAGACCATCACCCTGGTCTTTGGTGTGAGCTCTTGTGTGGATGGAGGTACCACCCACGGTGACGGAAGAGAAGCTTTATTGGGGGAAATGATGAGTGTATTTTTATCCCTACTAATGGGGAAAGTAGATATTTAAGTGAAGAATCACCTGTGTCATCATGATGAATCATACATACACAGTGCTTATTTTCATAATTTCTCCAGAAGTTTATATTGTATTCATGTTGGCTAGTAATTAGAAGAGATTTCAAGTGGATATTTTAAAAATAACAAAGATGGCAGTGCCTATAGCTCAGTGGGTAGGGCGCCGGCCACATACTCCCAGGCTGGGGGGTTTGAACCTGGCTCGGGCCAGCTAAAACAACAATGACAACTGCAAGCAAAAAATAGCCGGCCATTGTGGCAGGCGCCTATAGTTCCAGCTACTTGGGAGGCTGAGACAAGTAAATCACTTAAGGCCAAGAGTTTGAGGTTGCTATGAGCTGTGACACCACAGTACTCTACTGAGGAGGACATGGTGAGACTCTGTCTCAAAAAATAAAATACAATAAAAGAAAATAAATAAATAAAAATGAGAAATAAATCTAAATTTATAGAACTGGGAGATAATTTAGTCTAATGCCTTCATTTGATAAGTCAAAAGACCCAAAGAAGTATTTTATTTCTTCTTGAATAGCTGCATTATTTTTAACAAGTAGAGTCTATGTGGATCAGATAATAAACATGTATTTATTGAACATGTATTTATTGGAATGTTTCACACTTCATTAATTTTAAAATACATAAAATAACTATTAATAGTGATTATGATGGTGACAGTAGCAAACATTTCTTCAGTGTTATTATACATGCGAGGCATTGGAGGGAGTATTTTTCATGCATCATCTCATTTATTCTCTACAAAATAATGAGGAAACTGAGACACAGAAAGGTTAGTGCTGCCTGATGCCCGCGTTCTTAATTATTATGCTATGGCATTTTGGTTTCTAACTTCGTGCAACCAAGAAAATGGTGTGTTAATGGGGCAGGCGTTACACAAACACTTAGAAAACTGTCCAGGAAAACAATTAACCACTAAGACTAGAAACTTAGGAATGTGTACAGCTTGGAGAATTCAAACTAGAGGGATAGCCATGTTAGCTTTACATGCAGTCCAGTCATCTTAGGAGCAGGATCTTCTTTGTTGGGCATCCTGTGGAGGTGGTATAATGTGATAGAACTTTGACCTTCTTGTATAAGTTGCCTGTCCGGGGATGTAAGTCTGGGTCCTTCCTCAGAAGCCCTCGGCTACTTCCTTCTTTTCCTTGTTTGCCAGCCTCCTCCAGTGTTTTCACTTTTGGACTTAGAGGAAACCCCTGAGTGCAGAGCATGGATTGTATAGTCCCAAGCAATTGTCCGGAGAGTGGAGGTGTCAGGGAGTGCGATCCTCTTGGAGTAAATCCTGGAGACAAGAGACAGACCCATTCCTTTTCCTTACTCTCTCACGGACTACTTCCAGGTCTGGCTTCTCCTTATCACCTCCCAGCCAGGGCCCCTGTGCTGTGCAAGTCCACCCAACCCATCCCTAGAATCCCCACCCTGATCTGGAGACGGGCAGGGTGCCCTGAAGCTTTGCACCCTAATTGCTTGTGGTTGGTTCCTCTCTATAGAATATTAGCATTTTAATCATTGCTTTAGGCTCTGTTTTCTTGAAGATCAAGGATGAGGAAAACATTTATAGTTTCCACTTTGAAACTGACAACAAGATTTCATTGTATATAGTACATTCTAGTTTTCTTGAGGCAAGAAGTTGAAATACGTGTCCATCAATGTTGGTGGGTCAAACTACTTAGACAGAGAATGAGCTACGAAAAAAGCCAAAGTTCTGCATCCCAGTGCGGCTTGATTCTATTCACACCTCACTGCACTTTTTGGTGTAAATCAGATACTACAGTGTTCTCAGAAGGTATTAGGATGTCAGTGTTGGCCACAATGATGCAAGTATGTATGCTACCTGATTTGGTGATTGGCATTCCCAAATGGCTCTAGAACTCCCCATTCTAGAGGCTTGCCCTGATTATTTCAATACTTTCTCAATAATGTAATTTTATATGATAGAATTTTGTAGTTCCCTCCCACAGCACGAAGGTCAGTTTTTTATTCCACTGTAACATTCAAATAAATGGACATATTATGCATCAGAGGGCAAAACTATGTGTGAATTTTAGAAGATAAAATATAAGATGCGGAAGACATAGCATCCTTGCCACAGGCTACTTAGCAATAACATGTCTGGTTCCTCCTGGAGTTCTCACTTGTTAGGAGTAATTAGGTCGGAAAATTCAAGAAACATTCTGTGGGAGTCTATACTATAATCCCCTCCCCCTTAAATGTATTTGCACATCTACAGACTGAATAAAGTGTTATTTGAAAACCTTCCTTCGTGTCTGGTGTTCTAGGAGGAGGTAACAGAATTGTTTTCCAAAGAAAGATTGCTTTTTAGTTTGGAAAACTAATTTTTTAGTGGGCTTTTTGATTTGCAAAGTTAAGTAAATCCCAGGCTAGTCTGGAAGGGAAAGGTTGAAACACAGAAGGGGGAACCTCCTTCCTCTAGTAATGTAAAAGCTATTGTCTTTTTGAACAGGTTAGAGACTCTAGCAGACTATTACAGGACTACTAAGCTTACCCCCGGCTGGTTGGGGCTACTGGAGGAGGAAAGTTTGGGTTCTAGACACAGGGGGAGGTGCTGGGCAGGAGTTGGATTCTCCGTTGACTGCACTGGTTCGAGAAATAAGCAGATGGCTGGAGGCCACACGCCCTGCTTTCAAGGGTGACGGCTGTTGGAGGGAGAAGAAGGGAAGCAGAGGCCCACATTCAGGTTCTCCTGTGCTTCACTGAAATTCTCCCATGGCCCTAAGTCTCCCCTGTGTCAGGAGCTCTGTGTGCAGGACGATGTGGGCCTGTAGGCTGCTGGGGTAGCATATCAAAGCAATAGTGACTAGGAAACTTTTGAAATGCAGCAGTTTGGAATGAGAAAACAACCAAGAATGTGAGCATTTTCTGGGTGTTCTCAGAATCTGGCAGGCCTCTAGATTTCCTCAGGCAAAGGCAAGTAAAGGTGCTGGTTAGGATAATGGTTACTGAGTCATTACAGAAAAGAGGAGAAACTTGGGGGTACATATATATGGGGGTGTAAGTGAAAATTATGTCATGTTTATCACTGATAGGCTACAAGGGGCAAAGGAAAAAGAACATGGGCCAGTGAACGAGGTCCTTGTCTCCCAGGATGTGAGGATATTGCCAGGGAAAGTCAAGGTTACAGGAGGGTCACGGGATTTTGACAAAGATGTCTTAGGGAGGTAACGTTACAGAGAAAGTAGGAAGGGGACTAAAGATTTCAGGGCGAGAAGATTATGGGGGTAAAGATATCACTTCTTTTCATTCGAAATCTTTAATTTGTGTTATAGATTTGCATTATAAACTTCAGTTAGAAATTATATTTATTATTATATGAAAATATTGTATACTCACCAATTGTGGAATAGAAGGGCTTAATCACAAAGAAATTAGGAAAGTATAATAATGTTATTCTTCAATGATTTTCTTTTTAAAAAATTGTTTAGCATTTTTGGAAATAATTTTTTTCTTTTTAAAAAATTCTCTAACATTTTTGGAAATAATTTATTTTATTTTTTTATTAAATAAAAAAGTTAGTTGAGGGTACAAGAATTAGGTTACACTGTTTGCATTGGTTAGGTAAAGTCCCTCTCATAATTGTGTCCTGCTCCCAAGAGGTGGGTCATACACCATAACACTGTACCCTGTAAGTGGGAGCATCCGTTTCCTTCCTCCCCACTCCCACCTTGGATTGATTTGAGGTATTGATTTCTCTTATGTGGGTATGTATTAGATCATCCACTGGCTTCATATTAGAATTGTGTACATTGGGTTCTTGCTTCTCCATTCTTGTGATACTTTACTAAGAAGAATGTGTTCCACCTCCATCCAGGTTAATACAAAAGATGTAAAGTCTCCGTCTTTTTGATGGCTGAATAGTATACATATAGCACATCTTGTTAATCCATTCCTGGATTGGTGGGCATTTAGGCTGTTTCCACATTTTAATGATTGTAAACTGAGCTGCAATAAACAGTCTAGTGTCAATGTCCTTATTATAAAATATTTTTTTTTCTTCTGGGTAGGTACATGCCTGGTAATAGAATTACAGGGTTATATGGGAGATCTAATTTGAATTCTTTGAGGATTCTCTGCACTTCTTTCCAAAGAGGCTGCATTAGTTTGCAGTCCCTCTAGCAGTGTAAAAGTGTTCCCTTCTCTCTACACCCAAGCCAGCATCTGCAGTACCTGAGCTACAAGGGCTTCTTTCTAACTGAGAGGGATCTTTTAAAAATCCGGATCTGATCCTATACTTCATCTACTTGAAACGCTTCAACAGTTTCCCACTGCCCATAATATGGAGTAAAAGTTCTCACCTTACTTGGTGAGACCAAGCCAGCTTATATCTGTATTTTCCACCTTTCTCTTCTCATTCCTCTCTCTTTTCACTTTGGCCATTCTGAGTGTTGATCTATTTGCCTTTAAAATTTCAGTCTGGGCCGAGTGTGGTGGCTCACGCCTCCACAGGCAATCCCAGCACTCTGGGAGGCCAAGGTCAGTGGATTGCCTGAGCTCACAGGTAGGAGACCAGCCTGAGAGGAGAAAGACCTTGTCTCTAAAAATAGACAGGTGTTATGGTGGGCACCTGTAGTCCCAGTTACTTGGGAGGCAGAGGTAAGAGAATCGCTTGAGCCCAAGAGTTTGAGGTTGCTGTGAGCTGTGACGCCACAGCAGTCTACCAAGAGTGAAAAAGTGAGACCCTATTTCCCCCTCCAAAAAAAAAAAAAAAATACGCGGAGACGCTAAAGGAAGACCATTATTTTAGCAAGGTCTGTTCATACAGGATTCTTTTAGTCTCAATTTCCTGTCTTTGCTGATAAGCATGTATTTTTACTACAGGTCTGGAGAAGGCACATCCCATGTGGAAATTTCACCTCCTTTTTTTTTTTGCAGTTTTTGGCTAGGGCTGGGTTTGAATCCACCACCTTTGGCATATGGGACCTGTGCCCTACTCCTTTGAGCCACAGGCGCCGCCCTCACCGCCTGTTTTTAAGGAAAAGATCCTGCACTCAGAATGTCCTTCTCATGTCTGCTATTTTTGAGTGCGTTTAGCTCCAAACAGTCAAGATGCCACAGTGACATATCTTGGGGGCTGCGGGTTCTGCACTCCTTAAGCTGACGTTCATCATACTGGGGTTTATTTCTTCCCTGTTTTTATTATCCGTTCGACTCAGTTCCATGAGGGCAGAGAACATCTTTCTCGTTTACCATTTTCCATCCCAGCACCTAGTATCTAGCCTGGCACATTGCAGGTACTTAGTGGATATTTGTCAAATGAATATGAATGAATGGTTTAGAAGTTGGAGCTTCTCTGGGGCTGGTGATATCTGCAACCTGGAGCTTTTAAAATGCCTTGGCAAATGGCTTTAGCACAGTCAATGGCATAAACTTAGAAAGCTACAAAACTTTCTAGACATTATGATTGATAGGAAAAAGTGGATTCCCCTGCTAGGTGGACACATTTCAGACTTTCTAAGCCAATAGTATTTTCAATGTTTTAAAAGGATTTAATGTTGAAGGGAGTTGAATGGATCAAGTGCAAACGCGCTGTGACCCTAGCAGCTCAGCAGAAGCCTTGGCCGGCCTCCATGAACACTTACTGCAGAAAGCATTTTAAAAGCAATCTTACATTTGTTTGTGGCAAGTTACAGTTGCAGAATGTTTAGAATGTTCTTTCTTTTATCTCTTGTATCTGTTGGCATGAGAAAATAGAACTAAGTGGTACAACTAATTTTGCCTTCAAAAATGTATTCTTTCGCAAAGTAGTTTTTAACTACAAACTAATACTAGTTCTGAATGCGATATCCAAAAGAATAAAATAACTCTTTAATTTTTTTTTTTTTTTGAGACAGAGCCTCAAGCTATCCCCCTGGGTAGAGTGCCATGGCATCACAGCTCATAGCAACCTCCAACTCCTGGGCTCAAGCGAGTCTCCTGCCTCTGCTTCCCAAGTAGCTGGGACCACAGGCGC